>JBBMEF010013165.1:0-20993 GCA_037832685.1 Sicyos baderoa | reverse complement strand
GTTTTTGCAATTATTTTTCATATATGAGATTTTTGTAATTACTTTCTATATAGTGTCTATATATGCAAATCTCTCATTTAAAAATAAGGTTTTGTCATTCATAATTCCAGACAAATTAATGTGTACTAACTATCACCAATGACGCATAAATAGTCAAATTGACATTTTAAGAAGATCTTGTGTGCTTAAGATGATCGGGTCAATCCATGATGATCACCTATCTATGAATTAATTTCCTAAATTTTCTTAGCATCCAAATGTTGTAGGATATGTTTTATAACATTAGTTGAAGTATGTGCAAGTTGGCCTAGACAGTCACGTATATTAATAATTAAAAAGAAATACATATTTGATCGAAGGTTTTATGAAATCATATAGAAGAAAATCAAAATTTTAAAAAATTTGTAGACTAAATTCTACTTAAATTCTAGAACTCTTTCAGTACTAAATTCGAATTTTGAAATTCAGTGACTGAATTGATAATGTCACAAAAAGATTAAAATTCCAATGGGGTATGGGGGTAATAGTTTGTTGTTGTGGACAGCCACAAAAAAATCTTTCCACAAAGCACTACCAATTTGATGTCAATTAATTTGCAAAGGCCATGCATGCACGATTCTTCCTATATATATATATAAAAGAAGTCAAAAATAATACCCATCATGCCCACTACTATCTTCCATATTGCACCAACCCAATTTAAACTTCAATAACCAAATTGAAGTTCAACCACCCCGATGTATTTTAAAATTTTAAAATACCAAATTAATTTGTTTGAATTTCAGGAATTTGAAGAATATAAGTCAAATCAAGCTTAATTTTCCAAAGCCAAAAGATTATCAAATATACACCTAATTGGTAATATCCCCTTAATTAATTCACAAATATTAATGCTAGTAATAGATAGTAACTTAGTTTTCTTTTTTCTTTTGCTTTAGGGGATATATTGACCGACACCGACGGTAAGAACATTTAGATGCTAAGAAAAACATACGAATATTTGGATACCAAGAAAGAAAATGATAGAAAATTCAAGGTTCTTCAACCAATTGAGCCACTCATATATATATATATATATTAACTATAACTGAACAATTTTAATCATAACATATTAAAAATGACTTGATAATCAATTGACCAATTTAACCAGCTTGCGAACTAAATCACTTGTTTTAAACGATTGAAGTGTGTGTATTCAATAACAACCCATTTTCTAATATAAATTAAGAAATTCAATTTTTCCTTTGAGAATATACCATCTGCAACACATATAGTAGGACAATTTTTAAAATAATTTATTTATAGTATATTAGGCTCGTTGAGTTTTATTAGTGATAGTTCAATCATTAATATTAGTGATAGTTCAATCACTAATAGAAGAATAGAACACAATTTAAATTTTCTACTATAAATGAATTAATTTTAATTTTGTGTTATAAATAGAAATATTTTATTTTTTTTTGGTTATACATTGAAAAACCCGGGATTAATTTAAGGCAAGATCAAGTATAGATTAAACTGAGTCCAATTGCATACAATCATTTTTACATTAGGGGAAGTAATTTCTTTAATTTACAAATCGTAAGATCAAACAAAAATCCAAGTTGATTCAAAAAACAAGAAATCTACCTTTTGCGATTCAAATTGATTGATCAGCCCCAAGCATTCCAAATTTTCTCCCCTACAAAACTCACAAATCTCCGAACCGATCCCCTTTCCCCTTCCTCCTCCTCCTCATCGCCGCCGGTTTTTTTCTGAACAGAATCCGATTCCTCCTTCAACTCCGACCGATTCGGCTCACCCGAACCCGATTCCTTACTCTTCCTCCGCCTCTCTTTCCTGCAGCTCCTCTGCGAGCTTGACGAGCCTCTCGATTTCGCTAATCCGTCTTCGTACGCTTCGATTACTTCGTCAATAAGTTGCCGATTCGGCGACGAATCCCATCGCGCCCAGTATCGCCGATAGCACATGAAACAATCGCAGTCGAAGGCCGGCGCGTGGTCTACGCCGGAGGTTTTCTTCATGGTGGAATGAGATTTTCTCCCGGCGGCGGCGCTGGCGACGGAGCAGGAGATGAGGTAGGCGAGGACTTCTTTGTCGTCGGCGGAGAGCGCCGCCGTGATGGCGAAGATGGCGGCGGGAAGGAAGGAGAGGAGGTCGGAGATGATCGGCGTCGATGGATGGACGGTGCTTTTCCGGCAGAGTTTCTTCATGGTGGAATGAGAAAAGAAGAGGTGGGGGTTTTGGTGGAGGCGGTGTTGGGGTTTTTATTCACTACTTCATTGAAAAGGGTATCTCAAACTTTTGGGGAATAATCACGTGTGACGCATTACATAATCAGCGCGATCGGGCCGTCGGATCTCTGTTTCCCGTGTTATCAGTTTGTAGTCAATCGTGTTTCTATGCAAAAAGTCTAAGTCAAGCACACATCAATCTGACCAAACGTTGCCGTTTCTGACTGGGCCTCGACTCAGTCTTGGCCCATTTCTATTTTTTCAACTTTAATTTAATATTTATTTTCAGAGTAATTATCTGGGTTATGCCCAAAGGACACTACTAAGTTTTTTTTTTTTTTTATATGGAAATTCGTCCTTTTCAATTACTAAAAAATATATATATAAAGAATTTCATGACATTTCACAAGTCATGAAAACAAAGCCAATTGGATAATGAGAACTTGGCATTGACATATGATGTGTGTCATGTATCCATCTTATTTCATTCCTCCAATGGTAAGCTTCCTTCATATTGTTTTGACTTTGTTTACGTGTAATTGGTTAGTCTAAAAACTTCATTTATGATTAATTTAGTCTAAATAGTTATGATGTGCATCTTGTATTATCTTATTTCATTCCTTTAGAACTAGATTGCATGCTTAATTTAGTCTCAAGTGATAAACCATTAAACCAACCTGTGATTAGGTTTGCTACAAGTTGATTACGAAAAAAGAGATTCAGTCTCGAGAAAGATTGTGTTTTGGTTTGAGAGGGAGGAGTGGAATAGGTCAATAATAATGATATTTATGGATTATTGTGTAGTCCACGTATTAGTGACCCAATCACGTAGTTGATGAAGAAAGCATAATAATAATAATAATAATAATCATTCTTTGCGTGTGTACGAGTCAACTTCATAACTTCCAAATTTTGGACATAACGGTATTATTAATGCTTTTCCAAACTAATTTCTTTTTAGACCGTGTCAAAGTTGTTCACAAGAGAATAACATTTATTCATTAATGTCACTCCTTAAAAATCTTACTAGGTTAATGAAGTTATTAATCGCATAAAGATCTTCCAGCAAAAGGGTTCAGGAAGAACTTTGTAGACGGCTCTTGATCCACGATTCAAGGTGTTTGAGCTCCTCTATGCTTATCGAATGGCCGAGACCGGGATAAGCCTATCGAGTGAGGCAAAGGAACCATTTTAGATTTTCAATCAAAATTGTGTAAGGATTTGTTGAAGAGGAAGTTGAGCACATTACCTTAAATTCACAGCTTAGTCCGGCCTTTTCAAGGAAGGGTGGCCCAGCTTGCCCAGCTTCGAACAATACAGTTCTGTCGTCGATTCCGTGAGACCATAAAATTGGTGTCTGCAAATACATTCAGATCTTAGAAGTTGTGTGGCATTCACAATTTTAAAACAGGAGAAACTATAAATACAGAGGACAAAAAGAGGCATGCAACAGTTTGAGAATGTTCAGGGACATTCTAATTCTAACTCATAATGCTGTGCCAATGAATGCAGAATCAATCGATTCATGATAGAGCCGTTTCAATCTGATAAAGCAGTGAAATTGGCATAAAAAAGAACTATATATCGCTCCTCGTTTGATAACTATTTTGTTTTTTTGTATTTGGTTTTTTAAAATTAAGATTACAACAACTACTACAACGTCCGATCTATGATTTTCCTTGCTTGGATATCTAAATTATACCTATACTTTTAAAAAATACACAAAAAATTGAAAACTAAAACAAGTAACTTCCAAACATTTGTTTTAGTTTTTAGAATTTGGTTAGGATTCTCATAGTACCTTGAGAAAACAATTTGTAGAGAACAAAAAGGTTACCAAAAGAGGCCTACATGTTTCAATTCCATAAAGAGATCAACATCTTTATAAATGAAATATGAACTCATGAAAATGTATACCATAATCTAATAAAATATATGAATAACTTAATAAGCAAATTCTTGGATAATAATTGGAAGGATGCTCAAGAAAACTATATTCTTTTGGTTCCCATTTCAAAAAAAACGGTCACATAATCATAGAAAAGGTGAAGTACCCTCTTCGCATCTGGATGTATCCGGTCGATAATGGTTGAATCGAAAGGAACCCATCCACTAAATACTGCACCTCCTCCTAGAGTCTTTGGATATAGCAGGACACTGGCTAATGTCAACGCACCTGCAAGGAGTTAACAGCAATAAAAAGAAACTATTATACAATGGCTTTACATTACACATATAAAGCAAATATAGATGAGAGGAGAAAGACTAAGACCTCCTTGACTGAATCCACATACAAATATGTTACTTGGACTTATGCCACCATCTACCACCTTGTCTATCTTTGCATGTATACTTTGTACTGCTTCAAGCACAGAGCTTTCAGCCTTTGGAGAATCCTGTTTCATGAAAGAATGCATCATTTTAAAGAAAAAATGTTTGAACTTAAACACTTTTGAATTAAGTCCACTATTGTTACGAAAGAAAGGAACTAGGAAACAAGTATTCATGGCGTTTGACAAAGGGCAACTTCGAACTTTTGCACCATATAATAGTGTGGATGGCGGCAGAACGAGCTCTCCAATCAGGTGAGAGGTTTGATCGGTACGAAACCTTCATTTAGATTAGAGAGGACTAGTAAAAGCTATAAAGAAGAAAGCCAGCATTCCCCTTTTGGAAGGTACTTCAGAACCAGCAAAAAAATAGTCCATTGTCAACAGAAGTTAGAGTAAATCTCCAAAAGATTAAAGTGAAGAGCATAAAAAATTCAAACAATAAACTATCTTCGCTATAAATGGAAAATTCTTCACATGAGCCAACCTTTTTAGGAAGGAAAAAAAGTATATAAAGGTAGCTTAAAGACTTCACTTACAGCAGTAATTGGAATCTCATGAATGTCAAACCATGAGGGCATCACAGCCCCATCTGCAAGTAGAAAGGAATTGGCAAATTGAAGAATAAGAAGATTAAAAGCTTTTTCCAAATTAAAAAAAGTATATAAAGATGCTGAAGACAACAAGTGGGAGTAGGGTTGCAATCATAGACTCTAAAGTATTCTTGCCTTTGCACGATCAGTGGAAATATTCGCATTTAGTTCTGTCACCCCAATATCTAATTTTTAGCTTACAGCCATCCTAGACTGACCAAGACATTCATGAAAAATTAACTGATCCAAAATCATATCTCAAGGGTAAAATATTAAACTTCAATGGACGGTAATAGTAGGAAACATGCTCACCCCACTAAATTTCAAGTAGGGGTATACATGGTTCGTGTTAGGTTAGGTTAGAAGGATTTTTTGAACTAAATCAAAGTTTTGGGTTGTCAATTCGCCAACCCGTCTAACCCTGTGTATTAGAGCAATCCAACCTATCGAGTTGTTGTATAGTTGTATTTATCTATTTCATAGTTAAGACTCAAGCCATAGCTCATACATCTAAAAAAATTATTAAAAAATTGCATGATATTAAATTCAAACCCAAGATGTTTATATTGTTAATACATGCTAATTAGTTTTTTTTTTTATATATGGATCAGCTTTCGCACATCTCGACTAATGTCGTGTGACATACCGTATGACCCTACAATATTTGGATGCCAAGGAAACTTGTAGGAAATTAATTGTTAGGTAGTTGGCCACCATTGATTGAACCAATCACCTTATATACCCCAAGGTCCTCTTTGACCATTTGAGCTTCCATGACCATAGGAAATTAATTCCTATATTGTTAATTAATCTTTACATATATCCTACATAAGCACAAGTTCTGTCTCTCAAAGGGAAATCCAAATTCATGGTTCCAAATTGAACACACTGAACATAAGATTTCATTAATTCGAACAAGAAATGTAAGCAATTAACAAAAAGAAATCAAACCCACAAAACTACACTCCCTGAACATGGGTGGCCAATTCACGCAATATTCCACAAACATAGCAATTAAATCAAAATTAGATACATAACACAGGCATTAACAAGGAAAGAAAAAAGAGAAAACGAAAACTCACGGCTACAGGTGACTGGATTGGAAGGGGCGGAGGGGAAAGACCAGGAAGTGCGATTGAAGTGAGGGGAAGTGAAGTGAGTCTTCATTGGCTCGTTGGCGGGACCCGAATCCCCCAATCCGTGAAGCCAGAAGATGAAGGTTCGATCATCCATGGGATCTAGGGTTGGGCGGCGATGATGATTTAGAACAATGAGAATGGTTGCGACGATGGTGGCTGCACAAACCAAAATGGATTTGGTTAATTGTCGACGAACAGATGCATTTGCCATTGCTGCTCTCCCATGGCTGTTGATTGCTTCGTCTTCGCTTATGTTTGAAGCCAATCAGCCACTGGGTGGCTGGATATTTTTAGTCTATGCTTTTTCCTTAGGTTATAAATTTCAATAATACCAATGCGTTTGTATACATCAACCATTAATATCGAATTGGTCGGTGACTCTATTGATTATCTAGATCCACATTAATTCATTTCCATTTCAATAATGTCATGTTACCGATTTCTTAAGTTTCTTTTTTTCCACATTTTTAAGTTCTAGTCCTAAATATTATTGAATTATAAAAATAAAAACTAATGTCATATTTAGATAAAACAAAATAATGATGTACATTCAAATCATTTTTGTTTATAATTAAAAAGATTTGTTGTTGATATGTTTTGTTAGTATAATAATATTTTTTCTAAAAAAAACATAAATTAAAATATGTCATATTTAGATAATAATATATACTAATTTTTTTTTAAAGAAATAATATATACTAATTACTACTTAGCTATTACAATAATCTACATAGTTTCACTCAAATATGTAGTAGTTACTAAAAAAAGCTTAAAATGAGTTTCATTTCATATTTTTGTCTATGCAAACAAGATTCGAAGGTTTAATCGATAATTGTTTGAGTTATAATGTTTATACTTCGTGATCAATAAGAAAATGATAATGACTAAATGAGTCAATGACACAAATAATTTTATTCTTTGATTATAAATCAGTTAAACACAAACATTAGCAGTTTGATCACAAAAATTATTATTTGTCTCTCTTCCTCTGATATGTACTAAAAAAAATACAATATATAATATTTTAATCAATTGAGTTAGGATATGATGTAAAAAAATGAATTATACTAACCAAATTGTTCAATTATTTACAAAAACACACATAGTTCAAGTTAAAGCCTCACCATTCAGAAGATTGCTCAATTAAATTAACAAATTTATTTCAAAAAAAAAAAAGTAAAAAATAAAAGATTAAGTAAGCTTTCAATTTTATTTGTTTAAAAAAAACATTACTGAATTATGCCGGTTTTTATGAGAACGGTTGAAAATTCAATCCAATTTTCTCAATTGATTCTTAAATTTAAATTTTATTTAAAAAGATTCGACCCAAATAAAGCCGTAAAGTAGCCCGACTTCTACTAAAAAAAATTAGCCCGAAAGAGTTGATATTTGTAATTCCCTCCCGAACTTGTTTAAAAAAAAAAAAAAAAAACCTATTTAATCGCCCGGAGAGATCAACGGTCACGATCGTCCACACTCATCCCAAACCTTTCCAATAAATAGCCCCGCTAGGATTCCACCAATTTCATTAAAGCGGCAAAGCTTTTTTTATCGATCTTGTTTTAGTTTTGAATGATTCGTATTTCTTGAGGCTGCATTGTACCAAGTGAAGGGCAAAATTAAAATCGATGCCCTTGTTCTTGATCTGCCGAAGAGGCTGCAGCTCTATCGAGCCACAGAAGTTTACTGGCCGGTCGTCGTTTCCGATATCTAATCGGATCTTCGTCGACGAATCTGCTTACCGAACTTCTTACATTTCTTTATAATCTCTTATTATAGCCCTTTTTCCCATCTAATTTCCTTAGATTTCTCTCTTTCTTAATTTTCTTGAGATTTTAATTGTTAGAAGTTTGAATTCGATACTCTCTCAACTATTTGGTCAAAGGGTTTAAGATTCATAAAGTGTTTGGGTCCTACAATAAAATAATCTCTGTCTTTTTTTCTTTTCTTTTTTGATTTTAATTTTATAGTACAAGTTGGGGGCCAATGACCACAAACGCTTGTAAATCTAGTAAATATAGATCTAAATTGCATAAAATTCTAAAATAATATATTGTTCTAAAGATCCAACTAGGTAAATATATATGGTTCAACATATATATATGGTAAACAGGCAAGGAAGTACAATTCTAATACAATACATGGTTCAAATACATCACTAGATCCAACTAATTGATTATAGCATTTCAATAAATGTAGTTTAGTAGGTTTCTAAGTTTAGTCTACAACACCAAAGAATTAAGTAATTCAGGGTTCATTTTCCAATTTTGAACAAAACTCTACTGCCCAAATTATTAAAAAAAAAAAAAAAAAATGAAATTGAGATTGAGATAACATTTCACTCAAAAAAAATTATGAATTCAGCAATTGGGTAGCTAAGATGAAATTATAGCCCCATTTATAGGACAAAAAAATGGACTAAAAACTCATATATGTGCTAATTATTCTAAGTACAATTTGTGGACTTGAAATCTGCATTTTGACCAAAATCCTCCCTACAATAATACGTTTTAAACCCGGGTGATCTCATAACCGTCGAAGCTTTCGGTTGGTCCGAACCGGAGGCGACATGGTTCGTGGTCCGCTTGTAAGAACCAAGCCACTTAGCCCGCATGTACTCGGCTCTTCTCCACGGCGGGACATGCATTTTCCTCATTTTCATGGACTCTTTCATGGCAGAGCACATGATTTTGAGCACCTGCTTCAAATCCTCAAAATTTCCTATGAATATTTCTGGAAATGTGTTGAGTAATGACGTGTATTTTGTTGTGGGACGGGCGATTTCGAATTCTCTGGCTAAGGAAAGCTCAACCAAGTACCGGCTTCCATCTAAATTGATGTCTATGTATTCATGGTCCCCTGCTGGAAATGACCGCAGCTTTTGTAGCTTGGATTTGCAGAGCCCTGTTTCCAGCCAAATCGAATCAATTGAGTTTATTCATAAATTGGGGTTCAATCAAAACTCAAAAAACAAATACTCATTTAATTAGTTTCTTCCTCATTTATTTCATTGTATACTATTTTATGATTAAAATTGAGTTTTTGTTTTTTCTTTTTTTTTTTTCTTTTTTGAAAAATACATTCATTCCAACAACCACATCAATACCAATCTTCATGAACCATTGTCCCCAGAGATTCCCCTCCAAAAACTAGACTCATCCTCACATAGATAAAATAAAATGAGCCTTCCAACAAATCGAATCACAGCCAAAAAAATTCAGTTGCCTTATTTCTACACCTATTACAATGAAAATTTTTAACAATGCTAATAGAACTAGACAAGTATTTAATATCCACAGTCAGTATTTTTTTTTTATTATTATTATTGAATTCAACAACATTTGATATTAAAAATAAAAATGATTTTGAATTATAAGACTAGATAGAAACAACCTTTACTAAAAATGTACTAACAAAGAGTACAACTCTAATATTATAATGTACTTTAAAATTAACATCTACTAAAAATGTACCGAAAAGAGTAAGAACACTATTTAGATCTTTTATAACATAATAAGCATAAACTTACGTGTGAATCCAATTTTTCTTAAAATTATTTAATTAAAAAAATTTACTAAATAAACAATTTATCATCAACACATTTTAATTCTTGTAGTATATTTACTTACAATATAATTTCTAAAATAATTTATTTATAGCACATTAATTTCTATCATTAACTAATGATTGTATATTTAATTGAATGAATTAGTATTGAGTTTATGGTATTAATTGAAATATTACCTATTTTGTTACCTGTGCAAAATCGTAAGTTAAGAGTTAAGAAGTTATAATTTTTTACTGATTTGAACAGAATTAAATTAAAAATAAGAATAAGATTCCATATTGAACTCACCAGCATCGAAGCCTTTTCTGCGCAAATGAGCCATCAACGGCCGTTTAATCCCCTGCGACGATCTCCCTCCGACGAGCTTCACCAGCCCTTCTTCAGCTTCAATTCTGATTTCATCGCTTCGATTTTCCATTGAACAGAACAGATTTTGCAATTCAATTACCTCCGCATCGGAATCACAGGAAAACCCATCTGAATCCTCCGTGCTCCGATCTCCGCCCTCTTCGATTTCCACGTCGTCTCTTTCCATGAACGATTTGACGAGGTCAAAGAGGTCGGCGGCGGCGGAATTTTCCGGCGAATGGTCGCTGCCGCTGCCGGCGTCCCAGAACACGGCGGCGAGTCTTTCCATTCTGTTGTTGGGCATGGTTTAATTTGAGAGATTTTGAGCGATGGTTTTAAAGGAGAAGAAAAAAAAAGGTGTGGAAAAATGGAAGATGTGCTCATTCTGTGGAGAACATGGAGTAATGGAGTTACTTTAAAAGACTGGCTGCTGACGTCATTTTCCCAAATTTCCCTTTTTTACGTGGTTCATAACCATTTCTTTTTAGTTTCTAGTTTTTTTATTTTTGTTTTTTGTTTTGAACTGATTTTGGTTTTCTATTTTTAAAAATTAAAAATCAGAAAATATGTTTCTAGTTTTTTATTCGTTTTCAAAATTAGATTACATTTTTTTTTTTTACTATATATTCTTGACTTTACATGGTTTCTTAAAAACAAAAACAAAAACAAAATTTATTTTTTTAATTTTTATAATTCCTTCAATATTTTAAAAACAAAATTAAAATTAATTATCAAACCAACTTATTTTAAAAAATTTAAAACAAAAACATAAAATTAAAAATTAAGGCCCCGTTTGATAACCATTTGGTTTTTTGTTTTTGGTTTTTCAAATTTAAGTTTATTCTCTCCCAAATTTCCTACAATATGCTTCATCCTTCCTATCATTTATCCATCTTTCTTTAGGAAAGTAGGAGAATACTAACCAACTTTTAAAAACAAAAACAAACTTTGGGAAGCTACTTTTTTTTGTTTTTAAAAATTGGTTAATTTTCCCTACTTTTTTAAGGAAGATGTATATATGGTAGAAAGGAATGAAACAAATTGTAGGAAATTAGAGAGAAAATAGGTTTAAATTTGAAAAACAAAAAACAAGAAACCAAATGGTTATCAAACGGGACCTAAATGATTTATATATATGTACATTTCATACTCTTGACACATTTCAAAATATTTTAACAACCAATTTGAGCAATAACTTGTCAAAATGAATATAGTTGAGCATTAATAGGCATATATTCTCTCTCAAGAAAATTGATGTCGGGTATATCAAAAATTAAGTATGAGTTAGGAGATAAAGTCAATAGTCATTTGTTAACTTTTCCAATGAGGTTAAAAATTGGTTTTTTTATTTATTTTTTCATCAATCACATAAGACCAACACATACATAGGTTGTATGATATTATTGTAGCATATATTTACACAATTTAGACAAATAAACTAATTAGTGATTAAAACTTTGAATCTTCACGTTATAAAAAAAATCAAATATTTAATTTATTTTTATATAATTTAATGATATAATGTGTGTTATGAATTAGAATGGCATAGGTTCGAATCTCCGTACTAAACGTTTAACTTGCATTAGGTAAGGTTAAGGGACAGTTATGGCGTTTCTAAAAAAGAGAGGATTAGGGTGGAATGACTTATAATGACATGAAACCCTCATCCGTCTGCACGTGTTTATCACGTGCGCCATGTTCCATTACACAAGCTTTCCATCCTAGTTTGTCGTCTTGTACACGTCATTCTGCTTTGCTGGATGCGGAAAATTGGCGCTGCTTTCTTCCAAATTATACGCATATTCTTTCACCATATTCTCCTATTCCTTTTTTTTTTTTTTTTTTTTTTTTTTTTAATGTTTGTTTATCTTAGTTTTCAAACTCATCAATGTCGGCTTCTCCTTCTAGCATGGCCAGGGTCAATTATCTCCGATGTCCACATTCATTGAATCTCTTTTTTCTTTTATTTACTTTACTACCAAATTTTCGTAGATACCCTACATCAAATATGTCCAACTATGTTTTTTTTTTTTTTTTTAATGATAATTTTAATAAGTGTATATCGTATATTCAACATGTTCACTTGAACTTTCTCACATATATATCAAAATCAATCGATAATTATATATATTTTAATATTTGTGATTATTGAAGCTTGCTCGGGTTGAGAATCTCACATTTATAAAGTGAAAAATATTTTTTGGTGTTTATAAAGTAGGTATATTACTTCTCTCATAACCAATTGATTTTGAGATAAATATTCACAAAACTCAAAATTAAGCTCAAACGAGTATACAATCAAGTTAAAGATTGATAATTCAAAAGATGCACCATTTTCGAGGCAGCAAGGTGGACTACTTTTCGTTTAATCAATTGATTTTGAGATGCATGTTCACACTATTTTTACAGCTCATACGACGCACTCCGACTGTTATCACGAAATTTGCTATCTAACTCTACAACTTTTGAATGTCAAAAAAAAATTCACAAATCAATCCATCTTTCTAATATATGAGAGCTTGTGATTATGTTCATTATTGTTATTGTTTAGTTCAAAGTTCACATTACTTATGTTTATAAATTTAAAATATCTTTAATTATAAATCTTCTTATTTTCATAAATAATAAGGGAAAATTCTTTAGTTTTAATCAGAATAATAGCTCAACCGGCATCAATGCCCACCTTATAATTTAGAGGTCTTAGATTCGAGTCTTATTCCCTCTCAATTGTTGTAACAAAAAAAAAATGTAGATTATATATAATCATCTTGCCCGGACGGTCATGGGCGAATTTTTGTTTGAATCGGAGACAATGCTTGTATCAAGTAGTCGGAGAAATGGTCACCGAGCGTCTTCAATTGGCCTTCGTTGTTCGACCGATTCTACATTGGGTCGAATGATCTTTCCTGGGCCGTCATGATTAGGGTATTTTATGGGCCTTCGAAAGTTGCTTTCTAGGACCCATACTCACTATTGGGCCATTATTTAGAGGAGACCGGGCATTCCGCTTGTCCTAAATTCACCTACAACCATAGTTATAAAAAACGGACGTTTTACGATTTGAATCGTCCAATTCAAAACGAAATTGAGGGTAAACGATTAAAATCGTAGGTTTGGATCATAAATTACTCTAATCGTACGTTTCAAGTGGCCAAGTCGTACGTTACACTCCTGAATCGAAACGTTACGATTATGAAATTCTTTAAAAAAGAAAAAGAAAAATTGCTTCTATTTGTTGCAGTCACCGGCGCCGGACATAACAAACCTGAAAATATATATATATATATATGTGGATTAGTGTGTAAAAAGTATTGATTTGACAATACTCATTTAATACTCAATTAAATATATTAAATTTATATTAATGAAAATGTTTTCTTAATTCTTTTTCATTAATAGTTAAATTTATTTTAAAGAATTTTAGAATGCCAAGTTTTATAATTTAATATATTCAAATTTTTATTTATTTTATATTTCAAACTTTATTTGAGGTTTAGTTAAGTTTCTTATTATTTACTTCTCCATGAAATGCCAAGTTTTTTATACTTTATATTAGTAATTAAATATTATTAATAAAATGGGATCCACAATACATTATGACACATTTACATTAAAATTAGATTTCGATTCAGGTTACGATTTAAGAGTTGACACTACAACATAAAGTGTCGACCACCTTGCCTACAACCAACTTCATTCCCTATAAATGGAAAATCAATCACATCCTATAAATGAGAAACATATTATTGTTGAGATTCACTTCATTCCCTATAGATGGGGAAGAAATCACATTAAGGTCAGGTTTGTCCTACCAAACTCCACGCGTGAGCCCCAAATTTTTATTTAAATATTAAAATATTAAAAAACTACTCAATATTTATTTTTTTATTTAAATAAAACTTCAATCATTTTCTTACCATCGCATTAAACATAATTTTATATTTTATTTCATTCCCCAAACATAAACTTATTTCACTTATATTCTTTTCCCATCCCAACTCAACCCATCCCCTCAAAGCCAAACATGCCCTAAGGTAGAGAAAATGGGTTTTATGAGGGTACGCGAGTTTTGCAAACACCTTATCTTTTTCTATATGTTTCGTTTTCTTTAATCTAATGCCTTGATTTTGTTCATACTTCACAGACTTCAATCATATATAAGGTCGTTTGATAACTATTTAGTTTTTTGTTTTTGAAATTTAAACATATTATCGAGTTCCACCATTTCTATCAAACATTTTTTAAAACAAAAACAAACTTTTGAAACTTATTATTATTATTATTATTTAGTTGGTTAGTGTTTTCCTATAAAGATAGATATATGGTAGAAATGGTGGAACACATTGTAGGAAATTTGAGTGAGCATAAACTTAAATTTCAAAAACACAAAGAAGATGTACTGAGTTTGTTTTATGCCCTATTTTACCTATTGGCTGCATAGTGATCCTATTCACACTTGTGTCTTACATTTTTTATGTTGGAGTTGTAGTTAGATTTGAGGTATATTATGATTATAATATTATAATATGGCTTGTTTCAAATTATTATTCTAATCATTTGAATGAATTTGATATGATTGCTTGTTTGATTCTTAGCTTGTTTGCAATACCACCTATTCTCACCAACTAATACAAGACCTCAATACTCTAAATACATATTCGTCTAAATCACAAGGTTACATCACCATTAATCTCCTCCTATTATTCATTTGTTATGTTGTTTTTAAAACTTTGGTTATAATTGATTTGTTGAATGTGTACATTTTCATATAAGTTTTTTTTTATTTTATTTTTTTAATATGTATATATAAATTTCAGATTGAAGATGTCCACCGCAACTTTAGGGCATATCATAAACGAAGATTTTAATCAAATGAATTCAAAGAGTATCCAATTAGATAATGGTCCATATGTTATGGTAAAGGGTTTTGGGTGTATAAATTTTAGAATATTTTGAAAATTCTATAATATTTATACATTAAACCATGACATTTTAATAAGGGTGTATAAATTTTAGAATTTTTAATAAATGTATGGCATTTTGAAAATTGTGGTAGAAGACAAATGTGGTTTTGTAACCCTAATTTGTCTCCGTCATTCTTAATTTAGAAGCTGCGGTCAATTTTGTATAATATCATATTTTCCTTCCTTTCTTTTATAATTACTTATATGCATGTCGAGAGCCAATTATATGTTTAGTATTAGTTTATAATCTTCTTCATTCATGTTTGAGGAAACATTCAGGGTAATAATTTACTAACTTTGGTATATTATTTTTAAATGCAATTTATTTCGCTGGTATATGGATTGCGATATTATTTTTTAAATGCACAATTTTTTTTTTTAAATTGACAGGTTTTATTACAATTTTAATTTATTAAATTAATAAATAGAATATAAACAATTTTAAATTGTAAAAACAATCATGATACATTTTCTATGACAATTTCAAAACTATGTTTGAGTTTATGTAGACTCTTAAACAATTAGCTTTATTTTTTATGAATTAATAAAAAATAAAAATGAATAAATAAAATGTTTGAGTTTGAAATATAATAATTTAAAAGTTACCTTTCTTTTTTATAAAGCATTTGGAAATTTTGTTATTCAATCGTCTATGATACACTTTTGTTAGTTATGAACAACCACAAATAATAATTTTAGAATAAGAAGTCCGTAGAAGCAAAGAAGTCTCTCTCGTGCATGAAAGAAAAAATCGATATTTACAAAGAAGTCTTAGAAGTTGAGATAGTATATTTCAACGATGGAAATGATTAAATTTGGGGGACAATGAAGAAAATAAAACGATTATTTTTCATTACATGATTTACTTGATAAATAGCTAAAGTCAATGACAGAGCACCACGTGGGTGTTTGCTACAAAAGACCTAATAAAGAGTTATTTGAGATAAAATAAAAGATTACAAAATGACATCATTTAGGTGAGTAGCCTAATGACTATATTAGCCACTATCATTAACAATTTAGGACTCTCAACAACACAAGCACTCTAGTCGTCAAAATAAAATGGAGTGAATCGAAAACACATAGTACATATAGTGGGATTTACACTCTAAAAGTATCCTTTTTTCCATTGTTTATTTATTTAATTTTTCTTTAGTTCTTTTGTAATAATATTTTCAAGGATAATAATGAAGTGTAGGGGTGCAACAAAAAAATGAAAAATTGAACCAATCCAATTTAATTTCATGAGAGCGCTGCTCATACTGAATTGTCAATATATTTTTCGAATAACTTTTTCAAATTTTTCATTTTTTTTTATTAATTGTTCTTATCCATTTTAGAGTTTACAAAATTCATGATCACTTTGAAAAAATTATATGTTGTTAATGTATAACTTACTAATCTAAACAAATAGTTGAATAAAAACTTACCAGTTGTTTATTTTTTTTTCATATTTGAATTCTCTTTGGCATTATTTTCATTGAATAAATACTAATTAAAATCATTAGAGGTATTTAGGTCTTTTTATTGTGCCCACAATCAAAACAGAACAAAAATAAAAATTGAAACAAATTCCCACAATTCTAACAAATTCAAATGGTTAACCCAAACAAAGCTAATCCAACAAAATTCATTAGTTTCCAACACACAAAAAAAAGTTAAGAAAAAGAAACAGAGGAAATTCAATTATGTGAGGCCGGAGGAGGAAGAAGGAGGGGGAAGGTTCTGCCCGTCTGTTCGCGGTGGTGTTTGCCCGATCGATCTTCTGTGATCTTTGTAATCAAAACAGAAACTCAATTATGTGCCACCGGAGGAAGGAGGGGAACATTCTGCTCGTTTGTTTGCGGTCGTGTTTGTCTGATCGATCGCCGTATGTGATCTTGGTAATACAGATAAGCTAGATTGTAGCCTTCGAGGAGGAACATACCGGCGACGGACAAAATCACATACAACCCGATGAGAGCTACAGGGTACGATCTGCAGCAGTTGGAGAATCGGGATTCGGATCCGAGTTCATTCATCTTGTAATGGAGAGCCACATACTTTAAAGCAACAAAACTAAACAGAGACGTTAGTGTTGCTGCTGAATCCACTTCAAATGTCGGCGATTCTGCCGATTCAGCAGATTCTGATGGCGACGGCGATGGTACAACAAGCGGTGGCGGCGGCTTGAAAGTTTTCATCGTTCGTGAGAATCTAACAGAATTCAGGATCAAAACCATGAAAAAAACTCGTCGAAGAGTAGCCATATTGAGAGCTCTGAAATGATGAAATGAAATCAGGATTTCTCACTCTGATATATGAGATCTAGGGAGCAATTATTCCCACCAGCTGCAACAGGTGAAACCATAGTGCCATTAGCCGGAAACAACCTCCTCTCCAATTGCAATAACCTCCGCTGACACATCAGCTTTGCCACGCCAGTTAGAGTTTGTGTGAGAGAAAAATGAGAGTGCTGCTCGTACTGAATTGTCAATATATTGTCCGAATAACTTTTTCAAAATTTTCAATTTTTCTTATTAATTGTTTTTATCCATTTTAAAGTTTACAAAATTCATGATTACTTTGAAAAAATTATATGTTGTTAATGTATAACTTACTAATCTAAACAAATAGTTGAATAAAAACTTACTTAACACAACATAATTCTAGTTGTTTATTTTTTTTCATATTTGAATTCTCTTTAGTTTCCAACACACAAAAAAAAGTTAAAAAGAAACAGAGGAAATTCAATTATGTGAGGCCAGAGGAGGAAGAAGGAGGGGGAAGGTTCTGCCCGTCTGTTCGCGGTGGTGTTTGCCTGATCGATCTTCTGTGATCTTTGTAATCAAAACAGAAACTCAATTATGTGCCACCGGAGGAAGGAGGGGAACGTTCTGCCCGTCTGTTTGCGGTGGTGTTTGTCTGATCGATCGCCGCATGTGATCTTGGTAATACAGATAAGCCAGATTGTAGCCTTCGAGGAGGAACATACCGGCGACAGACAAATTATACCGGTGTTTTCAATGGATATAGGAAGGTGAAGTAAGTTATTTGGTGAAGGAGTACAAAGACAAAATCACGTACAACCCGATGAGAGCAACAAAACTAAACAGAGACGTTAGTGTTGCTGCAGAATCCACTTTAAATGTCGGTGATTCTGCCGATTCAGCAGATTCTGATGGCGACGGCGATGGTACAACAAGCGGTGGCGGCGGCTTGAAAGTTTTCATCGTTCGTGAGAATCTAACAGAGTTCAGGATCAAAACCAGGAAAAAAACTCATCAAAGAGTAGCCGTTTTGCGAGCTCTGAAATGAAATCAGGGTTTCTCACTCTGATATAGTGAGATCAAATGAGCAATTATTCCACGGGCTGCAACAGGTGAAACCATAGCGCCGTCGGCCGGAAACAACCTCCTCTCCGATTGCAATAACCTCCGCTGACACGTCAACTTTGCCACGTCAGTTAGAGTTTGTGTGAGAGAAAAATGAGAGCGCTGCTCGTACTGAATTGTCAATAAATTTTTCGAATAACTTTTTCATTTTTTCTTATTAATTGTTTTTATCTATTTTAAAGTTTACAAAATTTATGATTACTTTGAAAAAATTATATGGTGTTAATGTATAACTTACTAATCTAAACAAATAGTTGAATAAAAACTTACCAAACACAACATAATTCTTTTTTTTCATATTTGAATTCTCTTTGGCATTATTTTCATTAGATAAATACTAATTGAAATCATTAGAGGTATTTAGGTCTTTTTATTGTGTTCACAATCAAAACAGAACAAAAATAAAAATTGAAACAAATCCCCACAGTTCTAACAAATTCAAATGGTTAACCAAAACAAAGCCAATCCAACAGAGGAAATTCAATTATGTGACGCCGTAGGAGGAGGAAGAAGGAGGGGAACGTTCTACCCGTCTGTTCGCGGTGGTGTTTGCCGGATCGATCTTCTGTGATCTTTATAATCGAAACAGACACTCAATTATGTGGAGGAAGGAGGGGAACCTTCTGACCGTTCGAGTCAAAAAGATATCAGTGGACTTCAAAGACTAACTAATTAGATTATCCACATAAAAAGTAGCAACTCGAGCATTAACACAACTATAAGGCGACTTCAAATTCAAAAAAGTATCAAACACTTTTGATATATATATATTAAATAAAACTAAAGTATACTAGGTTTGAAATATAATAATACAAAATTATTTTAAATAAAAATAAAAATAGAAATGAGTTATTCAATCATTATCGATAATGATTGGTTTATTATTTATGAACAACTACAAATAATAACTATTATAATAAAAACTCAGATTCTGGTGATCGTTCACAAAATACAAAAGTTGTGTTATGTGTCTCAAAAGGCCATCTATACAGGTGATAGTTCACAAAATTGAAGAGTAAAGCCAGAGCCTCATCGATTTCTGCTGGAAGTTTTCACATTAGTTTCTGCCCATTATTGTTTTTTACAAGGCTCACATAATTTTCTAACGGACCCTCTACAAATCAATTTGCACCGAAACTATTCTACCGTTTTGATTATGTCATATTTACACATAATAAATGGCGTCTACCACCAAATAACACTTACAAATTAGGTTTGTGATAGTCCGTTATCATACAATTTGCCAAAGTAATCAATTTTTATTTCATGTTTTATGAAACATTTAGGGTAATAATTTACTAACTATGGTATATTATTTTTAAATGCAATTTATTTGGCTTGTATATGGATTGCAATATTATTTTTTAAATGCACAAAATTTTTATTTATAGGTTCCAATGCCTTTTTGAAGGAAATACATGGAAGTTAAAGAAAAAAGAAAATACAGTACATGAATCAACTAACTCTGACAGAAATATAGGAAATAGAAATTCACTTAGTTCTAACCAAGAATGGGTCTAACTCATAGTAGGGGAACTGTCAAACCAGATTGCAGTGGTGATCGCGGTGGTGGCAGTAGTGTTTGTCTGATGGATCGCTGCATGTGATCTTGATAATACAGATAAGCCAGATTGCAACCTCCGATGAGGAGGAACAGACCGACAACAGACAAATTATACCAGAGAAGTGTTTTCAATTTATAGTGGACGAAGGTGAAGTAAGTGATTTGGTGAAGGAAATACAGAGACAAAATCACGTACAGTATGGTGAGAGCTACGACGTACGATTTGCCGAAGAGTAAAGCCAGAGCCCTCATCGATTTCTGCCGGAAGTTTTCACATTAATTTCTGCCCAAAGTCGTTTTCTACAACACTCCCATCAACTTGCACCCAACATTATTCTGCCGTTTTGATTATGCCATATTTACATAGAATAAATGGTGTCTGCCACCAAATTGTAGCATTTAAAAAATAGGTTTGTGATCGTGATTGTTTCCATGTAAAATACATATAAGTAAAGTTGCTGCCGAATCGATTTCAAATGATGATTCCACCAATTCATTTTGTGAAATATTCGTCTATGTATTTGGGTATAAAACCTTATAAGGATGACAACCCTACCCGTGTGTGATATTGTCCATTCTGGGACTAGACCATCATGACTTTATTTTTGGGCTTCCCCAAAAGGCCTAGCACCAATGGAGATGGTTGTCATCACTTATATACTCATGATCTTCCCCTTTTCTAACCAATGTGGGACACTTTGTTTGGGCAAAGACCGAGCCTCCCCTCTAATAGTCAATCCGTCTAGATGAGGATAGACCGGATTTCCGCAACGACTATTACATCCGACTAACTCATCTTCTCCAAATTTTGTCTCCGGGCTCCAACGTCTTCATTCTACACCGGGGTGATTTATCGACATGGTTATGTTTGGGGCACGA
>JBBMEF010013024.1:0-21058 GCA_037832685.1 Sicyos baderoa | reverse complement strand
GTATACTCCGCCCCTGACCGCCAGCACGGTTTAGCTAACCCTGTAGTGGCATAGCCTAGTCGGCAGTTCTTGGGCGATTGGGCTCAACGTACCGCTGCACCGTCAGACAGGGGGATGACGAGGCTTGTCCCATCCCTGTCCGCCAACTCAATTTACATTGTGTTGGCATACCCAAGCTCTGCAACCTTTAGGCAGGACCGACTCACAGTGATAGCCTGCTGTGAGCGGGACCTAGCTGCGGGCTAGTTGTGGATCATGCTGTCATAGCTCGATGCCGAGGTCTCGCATCCCTATGTTCAGTGAAACCTTCCGAGTCTTTTTAGAGGATGTGATCATGTGCCAGAGTAGGCTGCCCTAGACCCAGCACCTACCTGAATTTCAGTAGCATGCGGTGTGCGTGCACGCTCTTGATTCTTCGACATGAGGCTCCCTCGGGATCATGATAATAGTACACACAGTATCCTTGTAAGTAAATTGTAGAGCTTGTTTGAGATCAGAGATTCTCGAAGGACCCTGAGAGGTCTCAGTAGTGCTAAAGGTTGATTATTGCTAGTATTCCTGTAAATGATCTAATGAGATGTATTGTACCCCGATTGGAGAATTCTTACTGAGTAATCTTGCATTGCTCACCCTTACTTCTGTGGTTTTCCATAGGAAATCCTGGACATGCTACTTGATGATTGGAGGCAGCTGGTGATCGATCATGGGAATAGCTCGATGTGTTGTTTTACTTAATGAATTTTGAATACTCTAAGTCTTTTGTTTGATTTGAACTATTTTGACTTGCATGTAGTGGGCATGGAGCCCTTAGGATTTTTAATTAGTATTCTGGATTCCTTGATGTTATGCTCATTGGATATTTAAGGTATTTCTGTTTTTAATTCTCTGGCAAGGGCCGTTTTAATTAAATGTTGAATTTATGGTTTAAACCTTGGAATCTGGATATACTTAATTGTGTTAAATTATCATTTATTTTCGCTTTGAATGCATGCATGTAGTAAAGACTAGGTTTAGGAGCGTTAAACTGGTCGGGTCTTTACAAGTTACTACCGTCATTTTGTTCAGGGCTTTTCTACGATAGCAGCCCCGTTGACCAGGTTGACCAAGAAGGGGGTTGAGTTTGCTTGGGACAGTAAGTGTGAAGACAGTTTCGCGAAGCTGAAGCGCAGTTTGACCACAACACCAGTGTTGGCTGTTCCAGAGGGAACAGGTGCGTTCGTTGTGTATAGTGATGCGTCTAAGTTCGGTTTGGGTTGTGTCCTCATGCAGAACGGAAAGGTGATTGCGTATGCGACAAGACAACTGAAGCAGTATGAGCAGAACTACCCGACTCATGACATGGAGTTAGCCGCCGTAGCGTTCGCAATTAAGATTTGGAGGCATTATCTTTACGGAGAGAAGATTCAGTTGTTCACCGACAACCAAAGTCTCAAGTACTTCTTCACTCAGAAGGAGCTAAACATGAGACAGAGGAGATGGTTGGAGCTGGTAAAGGATTACGACTGCGCGATCCTTTACCATCCTGGCAAGGTAAACGTTAAAGCAGATGCTTTGAGTAGGAAGACTTCGCATTCCGCAGCCTTGTTAGACCCACAGAGTTTCGTAAGAAAAGATCTTGAGAGAGCCGACATCGCAGTAATGTTGGGAGAAGTTATCGCTAGAGTAGCTCAGTTGACGATTCAGTCGTCCATCAGTTAGAGGATTATTGACAGTCAGTTAAAGGATCCTAAGCTTAAGAGTTTGTATGACATAGTTCAGGTAGATGGAGATTTTGATTTTGTTATTTCAGCAGATGGCGGTTTGAGGTTTAAAAACCGTTTGTGTGTTCTAGCGGAAGATAGTATTCGTACCGAGTTGTTGACTGAGGCCCATACTTCTCCATTTGCTTGGCATCCTGGTGGCAATAAGATGTACCAGGACCTCAAGCAGACATTCTGGTGGATAGGCATGAAGAGAGACATTGCCCAGTTTGTAAGTAGGTGGTTCACTTGTCAGCAAGTGAAAGCACCCAGGCAAAGACCAGCAGGGTTGTTGCAACCACTCAGCGTCCCGTAGTGGAAGTGGGAAGAGATCACAATGGATTACATTTCAGGGTTGCCTGCGACTCAGCGAGGATATACTCAGATTTGGGTGATTGTAGACATATTAACCAAGTGTGCGCACTTCATCCCCTGTAGATTGAATTATACCGTGGAGCAGTGGGCACGTCTTTTCTTGGAGCAGATCGTGAGGCATCATGGAGTTCCCGTGAAGATCATTTCTGATTGTGACTCCAGGTTTACTTCACGGTTTTGGAGAGCCCTTCAGGCCGGTTTAGGCACCGAGTGCAGCTACAGTACAACTTTTCATCCGCAGACAGACGATCAGACCGAGCGGGCGAATCAGATTCTTGAAGACATGTTGAGAGCCTGTGTTCTAGACTTTCCGAGTAGCTGGGATCAGTATTTGTATTTGATGGAGTTCGCTTATAACAACCGTTATCAGGCGACGATTCAGATGACACCGTTTGAGGCTTTGTACGGGAAGCGTTGCAGATCTCCAGTTTTCTGGGAAGAGGTTGGTGACAGACAGATGTTGGGTCCTGAGTTGCTCCAGTTGAAAAATGAGGCAGTTCAGAAGATTCGGGCTCGCATGGTAACAGCTCAGAGTAGGCAGAAGAGTTATGCTGACATTCGCCGCCGTGATCTCGAGTTTGAGGTGGGTCAGCATGTGTTTCTGAAGGTGGCACCGATGCGCGGTGTGTTGAGG
Organism: Sicyos baderoa; assembly: GCA_037832685.1. Classification (NCBI taxonomy): domain Eukaryota; kingdom Viridiplantae; phylum Streptophyta; class Magnoliopsida; order Cucurbitales; family Cucurbitaceae; genus Sicyos; species Sicyos baderoa. The sequence goes on along the minus strand of JBBMEF010013024.1, from coordinate 18,310 downwards.
TTTGGTAGGCGGGGCAAGTTGAGCCCTAGGTTTGTATGGCCGTTTTAGATCCTTAAAAGGATTGGCAAAGTGGCCTACCGTTTAGCATTGCCGCCATCCTTGTCCGCCATTCTCAGTGTTTTCCATGTTTCGATGCTCCGTCAGTACATCGCAGATCTGACACACTTAGTGGATTTTACACCGTTACAAATGTAACAGCCCGGTTTTCTAATTTGTGGTTTTGTGAGTTATTTGGAAGGTTTGCATTGATTATTTTATTTAAAGAGAAATTGGAATTAATTAAGTGACTCCAGTGAGTTTCGAACCTTGGTCTTGGGAGAGACCAAGGGTTGGGAAGCTAAATTAAAGAAAAGAATTAAAAGTGCTCTAGTTGGGTTTTGAACCTAGGCCCTTGAGGTGGATTTAATTAAAACGAATTTTTATTAAATAATTAAAAGATTAATTGGATTTATAAGCTTGGAGGCTAGGTCATCCTCATTTGCACAAAACCCAAGGAGAAAACCCTAGCCTTGTCTACTCGCCGCCGCCAGCCAAAGAGTCTTCTCGCCACCACCGTGATCTCCAACTCGCATCACCGTCTGTGTGTGTTGCTTCTGGTTCGTCGTCGACGTCTGGTAAGACTTCTTCTTCTTGCGTTCTCGTTTTCGTCTTCGTCTGTCTTGTCCGGGATCAGTTGGTAACGATTTGAGGTTGGCTTGTAGTGTTTTGGTTAGCTGCTGCCGAGGAGGTAACAGTTCTCGTCGCCGCCGTGGGTTTGTGCTGAGAGTTCGTCGTCAACGATTTGGTAAGACTCTTTTCTTCGATTGTGTTTCCGCCTTGGTCTGCGTCTTCGATTGTCTCTATTTGAGTTTTAAGTTTCGTTTTGTGGTGTTTGTTAGTCGCTACCGAGAAGGACCCCATCTTCTGCAAGTCTCTAATTTCGTTCTCGTCGCACGTTGTCCCAGTGGTAAGGTCTCGTTCAGCTTCTGTCTTGTTCCTTTCGCTACCGCGTTCGTTTTGGTATTCTGTTCTAGTTCTGAGTGTTGCGTTGTCGGGTTGTTCGTTACTTGCTTATTGCAGGTTCTGTCCAGATCGTCCCGTTCGCCTTCGTCGTTCGTTCGCTGAAGCCAGACGCACCGCAGCCTGTTTGTTAGCTCAGATCAATGCACGAAGCAGCCCTCTATCGCCTAGCAGCTTTCACTCCAACGAACCCGAGCCGCACGTCTTCGTCAACCAACGACCATACCAGCACCAGAGCCCGTTCGTTGCCGTCCCTGCTCGTTGCTTGCTGCTTGCTGATTCGATGCTCGCTGTTGTTGTTCGTTGTTTGCTGTTTGCTGTTCGCACGAGCAACCACGAATGACCGCTGTCCAGTTCGTCTTTCGCTTAGGTAACGATTCGTTGTTACCTTCCTGCCGTTTCGCTGCTGACAAGCCTTTTAGAGGTCGTTCGTAGTCATACTTAGTGATTTGTTGTTTGTTCTCATATTGTTAGGTTTTGGTGAGTTGTTGTTTGGTATTCTTCTGTGTTCTGTAGTTCGCCAATACCAGGTAAGGATTTCTTACCGGGGTTGTGTGGATCCTGTTCTCATTATTGATATTTGTTTTAACTGAAAGCATGTTAGTAGCTAGATTGCTTTGTTTTCCATCTAGCATGTTGTTATTCTTTCTACATGTTAGATGCATATTTGTTTGTTTTGCTAAGCATGCCTATCTCTGTTTCTGTAGTACCATGATAGGGTGTACTTATGCTATTACATGTCTGCTCTGTTGAATGTCATCTTAGTATAGCCTTGTTTAGGAGAGTCTTCATCTATAGGCCGGGGTGGCATAACGTAAGTTGCCCCGTTGGCAGGGTTGCGAGAGAATGTATACTCCGCCCCTAACCGCCAGCACGGTTTAGCTAACCCTGCAGGGGCATAGCCTAGTCGGCAGTTCTTGGGCGAGTGGGCTCAATGTACCGCTGCCCCATAAACAAGAGGATGACGAGGCTTGTCCCGTCCCTGTCCGCCAACTCAATATACATTGTGTTGGCATACCCAAGTTCTGCAACCTTTGGGCAGGACCGACTCACAGTGATAGCCTGCTGTGAGCGGGACCTAGCTGAGGTCTCATATCCCTATGTTCAGTGACACCTTCCGAGTCTTTTAGGGCATGTGATCCTATGCCAGAATAGGCTGCCGTAGACCCAGCACCTATCTGGATTTCAGTAGCATGCAGTGTGCGTGCACGCTCTTGATTCTCGGACTGGAGGCTCCCTCGGGATCATGAGAATAGTACACCCAGTATCCTTGTTAAGTAGATTGTAGAGCTTGTTCGAGATCAGAGATTCTCGAAGGACCTTGAGAGGTCCTAGTAGTGCTAAAGGTTGATTGTTGCTAGTATTCCTGTAAATGATCTAATGAGATGTATTGTACCCCGATTAGGGAATTCTTACTGAGTAATCTTGCATTGCTCACCCTTACTTCTGTGGTTTTCCACAGGTAATCCTGGACGGGCTACTTGATGAATGGAGGCAGCTGGTGAATGATCATGCGGACAGCTCGCTGTTTTATTTTGAACTAAATACTCTTGAGTCTTTTCAATTATGTTTAACTATTTAACTTGCATGTAGTTGGGCATGGACCCCTTAGAGTTTTATTTGGTATTCTGGATTCCTTGATATTTATGGTTATTTATGAATGAACGTTTTTATGTTTTCGAAAGTCTTTGGCCAGGGCCGTTTTAATTAAATGTTGAATTTACGAGTTTAAACCTTGCAATCTAGGAATACTTAAATGTTTAAAATGTCAGTTATTTCCGCTTTGAATGTATGCATGTGAGTAAAGACTAGGTTTAGGACCATCAAACTGGTCGGGTCTTTACAACAGATTAACAAGGATTTAACCTTTGAAGAGGTCCCAGTCAAGATTTTGTCTTTTGAGAGAAAGGTTTTGAGGAACCAGAAGGTCGAGGAAGCGACCTGGGAGTTAGAAGGAGAGATGAGAAGGCATTACCCAGAGTTATTCCAGTCTTAGTGACTCTAGAGGACGGTAGTCTTCCAAGGAGGGAGTATTGTAAAGCCCGGAATTTTAATCGTCGTTTGAGGATTCTTTGAGAGTATTTTGGATGGATTTCTTGTTTGATTTAATTAGAGAAAAATTGGATTTAATTAAGTGACTCAATTAGGATTCGAACCTTGACCTTGGGAGAAGCCAAGGTTGGGAAGCTAAAGAAAAGAAAAGAAGTAAAAGTGTCTTTGTTGGGGTTTGAACCAAGGCCCTTGAGGTGGAGTTAATTAATTGTATTTTAATTAATTAAAAAAGGATTTAAATTGGTTAAAAGGAGGATTAGGTCATCTTCATTTGCACAAAACCCAAAGAGAAAACCCTAGAGCTTTGTCTTCTCGCTGCCGCCAGCCAAGGAGCCTTCTCGCCGCCGCCGTGATCTCCAACCCGCTACGTCGTTCGTGTGCTGCATCTGGTTCGTCGACGACAAGGTTTGGTAAGTTCCCTTCCCTTCTGTTGATGTTTTCGCCATGGTCTGTTCCAACCGAAGCCTCTGTTTCGAGCTTAAGTGTTGGTTTTTCGTGTTTGTCTAGCTGCTGCCGAGGGAGTTGCGTTTCTCGTGTTCCGCCGTTCGTCGCCGCCACTGAGGGTTTTGTCGCTCGCGTCTTCCAAGGGAAAGTTTCATTTCGAGTTGTGTTCTGTTTCTTCTTCATCGTTTTCCTACAGGGGTTAATTCGATTGCTGGTTCTGTGTAGTTGTCCGATTTCCATTCGTTGTCGTCACGTTTCGTCGGATCTGTTCAGCCAGCACTCGCCGAGGTTTTTTCAAGGTAATCGTAGTTTTCGTTCGTTAGTCTTCTTTTGCTTCAGCAACCTTTGTTGTTCTTCACGAGTTGTAGTTTCGATCAAGTTCCTTTGGTTCGTCTCGCCGTTCGTTCGTTGAAGCCAGCCGCGCCACGACCAGTTCGTTAGCACGGATCGACACACGAAGCAACCCTCTATTGCCTAGCAGCCTTTGCATCAACGAACCCGAGCCACACGACTTCATCAACCAGTGACCGTTCCAGCGCCAGAGTCAGTTCGTTGCCGTTCCTGCTAGCTGTTTGCTGTTTCGTTGTTCGATGTCCTCATTCGCTCGAGCAACAGCGAACGATCGCTGACCAGTTCGTCTTCGCTTCGGTAACGATTCGCTGTTACATTCCTTTCATTTCGCTGCCGACGAGCCTTCTAGAGGCTGTTCCTAGTAATACATAGTATTTATTTGCTTGCTCGTGTTATTGTTAGGTTTGGTGTCTCGCTGTTCGTTATTTGTGTGTTCTGTAGTTGGCCAATACCAGGTAAGGATTTCTTACCAGGGTTGTGTGGACCCTGCTCTCATTAGTGATATTTGTTTACTTGTGATATTTGACTGAAAGCATGTTAGTCGCTAGGTTGCCTTGTTTTCTATCTAGCATGTTGTTATTCTTTCTACATGTTAGATGCATGCTTGATTGTTTTGCTAAGCATGTCTATCTCTGTTTCTGTAGTACCATGTTAGGTTGTATTTATGCTATTACATGCCTGCTCTGTTGAATGTCAACTTAGTATAGCCTTTTTAAGGAGGGTCTTCATCTATAGGTCGAGGTGGCATAACGTAAGTTGCTCCATTGGCAAGGGTGCGAGAGAACGTATACTCCGCCCCTAACCGCCATCACGGTTTAGCTAACCCTGCAGTGGCATAGCCTAGTCGGCAGTTCTTGGGCGAGTGGGCTCAATGTACCGCTGCCCCTTCAAACAAGAGGATGACGAGGCTTGTCCTGTCCCTGTCCGCCAACTCAATAGACATTGTGTTGGCATACCCAAGTTTTGCAGCCTTTGGGCAGGACCGACTCCCAGTGATAGCCTGCTGTGAGCGGGACCTAGCCGTAGGCTAGTGGTGGATCATGTTGTCATAGCTCAATGCCAAGGTCTCGCATCCCTATGTTCAGCGACACCTTCTGAGTCTTGTTATGGCATGTGATCCTGTGCCAGAGTAGGCTGCCCTAGACCCAACACCTACCTGGATTTCAGTAGCATGCGGTGTGTGTGCACACTCTTGATTCTCCGACTGGAGGCTCCCTCGGGATCATGAGAATAGTACACCCGTCATCCTTGTTAAGTAAATTGTAGAGCTGGTTCGAGATCAGAGATTCTCGAAGGACCCTGAGAGGTCCCCGTAGTGCTAAAGGTTGATTGTTGCTACTATTCCTGTAAATGATCTTTTGAGATGTATTGTACCCAGATTGGGGAATTCTTACTGAGTAATCTTGCATTGCTCACCCTTACTTATGTGGTTTTCCACAGGTAATCCTAAACAGGCTACTTCATGATTAGAGGCAGCTGGTGATTGATCATGGGAATAGCTCGCCGTTTTATTTTCTCAATGAATTGAATACTCTGAGTCTTTTAATCGTTTTAACTGTTTAACTTGCATGTAGTTGGGCATGGAGCCCTTAGGGTTTTATTTAGTATTCTGGATTCCTTGACATTTATGGTTATTTATGAATGAACGTTTTTTTATATTTTCGAAAGTCTCTGGCCAGGGCCATTTTAATTTAAATGCTGAATTTATGAGTTAAACCTTGGAATCTAGATATACTTAAATGTTTAAAATGTCAGTTAATTCCGCTTTGAATGCATGCATGTGAGTTAAGACTAGGTTTAGGACCGTTAAACTAGTCGGGTCTTTACAGACCGCCAGCACGGTTTAGCTAACCCTGCAAGTGGCATACTCAGTCTGCAATACTTGGGCGAGAGGGCACAACGTATAATTGCCCCGCTGTCCGGGAAGGAGACGAGGTCTGCCTCGTCCCCATCCGTTAACCTGATCTACATCGGGTTGGCATATCCAATTGATTGTAGCCTTAGGGCAGGACCGTCTCACAGTGCAAGCATGCTGTGAGCGGAACCTAGCCGCAGGCTAGTGGTGGTTCATGCTGACATAGCTCGATGCCGAGGTCTAGGCATGTGGACCTAGACCGGAGTAGGCTGCCTTAGACCCAGCCCCTGCCTGGATCCAATAGCATGCGGTGTGCGTGCACGCTCATGATTCGCCAACTGGAGGCTCCCTCGGGATCATGAGACTAGTACACCCAGTTTCGCTTAGTAAGTTGTAGAGCTAGTCGAGATCAGAGATTCTCGAAGGACCCAGCGTTGGTCCCAGTGTGCTGAAAGTTGTTTGTTTCTTACATAACTGTAGATGATTGTTGAGTTGTATTGTACCCCGCTTAGGGGATTCTTACTGAATAATCTTGCATTACTCACCCTTATTTATGTGGTTCTTCACAAGTAATCTTGGATAGGCACAGTGATTGTTGGAGGCAGCTGATGATTGATCATGGGAAAGCTCGCTTCTTTAGAAACAATTATTTGTTAAACTCTGAGACTTATTTTTAAGATGATTTCATGGCATGTAGTTGGGCATGGAGCCTATAGGTTATTTTGATGAATGAACTAGATTCTTGTTTTTGATATTTAATGATAGACTGGTTATTATTTTAAATGTCTCTGGTAGGGGAAGTTGATATAAACAGAATTAATGATTTTGTCTTACTTGATTTTAATTATGGAATCTAGCTGTTTATTCTGGTTTAGTTTTCCGCTTTAAATGCATGCATGTAGTAAATACTAGGTTTAAGTCTGTTAAACCGGTCGGGTCTTTACAGTTTAACCACAGGTACGCCTTAAGTTTAAGCTTCTGTAGACTGACCGGCTATTGTAGGTCGTATTTCCCATGATCATCAGCGCTCCGACAGCCATCAGGTACGCCTTAAGTTTAAGCTTTAGAAGGGTTAAGAATTTATACTATACTCTATCATCTTGAATGTATTGTTTGGTGAGTTGTAGCACCGAGACGAGCTGGTTCTGACTCGTGGTTTGGTTGATTGTAGATCATCATTATGGAAACTACTCGCCGAGGAAGTTGATAACAGCCTGCCTTTAGCTCCAGTGTCTGACTTACCCAACGACGGTGTAGAGACAACCGTGCCCCCAGAGAGTGTTCCTGGAACAGACTTCACAGATACGATGAGATCGTTTATGGTGAGTATGCTGTCAGATCAGAGAGCTGAGACCCAGACCATGTTGGTGGCCTAGAGAGTAGAGTCTCGTGCATAGTTGGGAGCACAACAGGAGGTGTCCCGTGCACAGTTGGCCGCGCAGCGAGAGGAGACCAGGGTTCAGATGGAACAATTGGTCAGACTCGTTCAGCAGGGAGCTCCAGCTCCACTGGCACCGCCTGTTGTCCAGTAGGAAGCTCTAGCTCCGCCTACACCTCCAGTCCCTCAGGGGCCAGTTGCAGTTGAGCCTGTTGAGGATCTGGGTAAGTGGTTGAAGGACTTTGTTAAGTGGAGACCAGACAAGTTTGATGCCAAGGGAGATGCCTTGGAAGCTGCTAGGTGGATTGCCAACCTAGAGTACACTTTCAAAGTCATGCGTTGCCCGGATGTGCAGAGGCCGAGTTGTGCTGCTCATGTGTTAGCTGGGACAGCCCGATGGTGGTGGGAGGCCATGATAGATGAGAGTCCAGCTGGGTCTCCACCAGCCACTTGGGAGTACTTCAAGTCTGCTATCAAGATCAAGTACATCAGTGTAGAGGCACAAGAGAAGATGATCGAGATGTTTCAGGATCTGAAGCAAGGGACTGACACTGTAGTGGAGTACGAGAGGAAATTCTCTGAGCTTGGGTACTTTGCCCAACAGTTGATAGTTACACCTGAGTTGAAGATCAGGAAGTTCATTTCTCACCTGAGACAGGGAGTGTCTCAAGATGTTAGACTTCATGCGCCTGTGACTTATGCTAAGGCAGTAGAGTTGGCCATCATCAGTGATGCCAAGAACAGAGTGGAGCAGACCGCAGCAGTGCCAGTGCAGAGAACTCCAGTTTACTAAGGGCATAAGAGGAAGTTTGAGACTTCTAGCAGCCAGCGTGCCGGCGGTCAGCGCCGCCCAGGGAACTTCCAGAGAAGAGACCACCCATGCGGTCAGGGTAATATCAGGCCGCCTCCAGCTCCAGCTTCTGACTCACCCAGCGACGGTGTTGAGATACTAGTGCCCCAGAGACTGTTTCTGGGGCAGACTTTGCCGCCGCGATGAGGTCATTCATGGTCAGTATGCTGCATGACCAGAGAGCTGAGACTCAAGCCATGTTTACTACCCAACGAGAGGAGACCCGACTTCAGATGGAGGATTTGGTCAGGCTTGTTCGGGAGGGAGCTCCAGCTCTGCCAGCACCTCCAGTCCCGCCAGCACCTCCAGCTCCGCGGGAGCCAGACTTTGTTGAGATTGATGAGGAAGAGGGTATTGCTGATCTGGGAAAGTGGCTGAAGGACTTTGTCAAATGGAGACCAGACAAGTTCGACGCCAAGGGTGATGTCGTGGAAGCTGCCAGATGGGTTGCTAACCTGGAGTACACCTTCAAGGTCATGCGTTGTCCAGACGTGCAGAGAGTTGACTGTGCAGCTCATGTCTTAGCTGGTACAACTAGGTGGTGGTGGGAGGCCACCTTGGATGAGAGACCAGTTGGGTCTCTACCAGCCACTTGGGAGTATTTCAAGACCGCCTTCAAGGCCAAGTACATCAGTGATGAGGCACAAGAGTAGATGATAGAGTTGTTCCAGAATCTGAAGCAAGGGAATGTCACTTTTCGGGAGTACGAGCGTAAGTTCTCCGAGTATGGGTACTTTTCCCATCAGCTGATAGCTACCCCAGAGCTGAAGATCTGTAAGTTCATCAGTAGTCTGAGACAGGGAGTGTCTCAAGACGTTAGACTTCATGCACCTATGACGTATGCTAAGGCAGTGGAGTTGGCTGATGCCAAGAACAGAACTGAGCGGCCAGTGTCTTTGTCAGTTTAGAGGACCCTAGTGTTTTCAGGTTAGAAGAGGAAGTTTGAGCCTTGTGGCAGTCAGCGTGCCGGCAGCCAACACCGTCCGGGGAATTTCCAAAGGAAGGACCCTACGCGGGGTCAGGGCAACCAGAACCGTTTTCCGCCTCGTCAACAGGACATTGTTAGACAGTAGCCGTACTGCAGGCCTTGCAGCAAGGCTCACTATGGGTTATGTGGATCCAGTGCGACTGCATGTTACAAGTGTGGAAAGGTGGGGCACCTGGCCCGGTTTTGTCAGAAGGGGGCAGTAGCAGCGCCAGCACAGCAGCAGGGTCGAGTCTTCGCCACGACCAGGCAGGAGGCAGAGAGGACTGACGCCGCAGTGGCAGGTACACTACTTGTTTTAGATCACTGCGCTTTTGTGTTGTTTGATTCGGGGTCTACCCATTCGTTTGTTTCTGCTGTTTTTGCTGAGCATGCTAGTATGACTTTAGAGCCTTTAGGATACGAGTTATCTGTTGCAACTCCTTCGGGAGTTAGCATGTTAGCTAGTAAGAGAGTTAAGGACGGTCGGATACAGATCTCTGACGTGTCCCTTCAGGTTACCCTCATAGTATTGGCTGTGAGCGGTTTCTACGTGATACTTGGTATGGAGTGGTTAGCCGAGAACCATGCAATGATAGATTGTAGCAGAAAGGAAGTCGTTTTCAGGCCACCAACTAGGCCCACATTTATGTTTTGAGGAGTCTAGAGCGGAGTGTGTCCGTCGTTGATTTCTACAGTCCAAGCTCACCGTCTGCTAGCCCGTGGAGCTTGGGATTTCATTACAAAGCTAACTCGAGAAAACCGAGACCAGTTGTCATTTGATCAAGTACCAGTCGTTCAGGAGTTTGCTGACATTTTCCCAGAGGAGTTACCTGGTTTGCCACCTAAGAGAGAGGTCGACTTTACAATTGAGCTTGAGCCAGGAACTCTTCCTATCTCAAAGGCTCCTTACCGTATGGCGCCAGCTGACTTGAAAGAGCTTAAGGAGCAGTTGCAGGAGATGCTTGACAGAGGTTTCATCCGAACGAGTGTGTCCCCATGGGGAGCACCAATTTTGTTTGTTAAGAAGAAGGATGGATCGATGCGCCTGTGCATAGACTACCGTGAGTTGAATAAGGTAACTGTTAAGAACAAGTACGCGTTGCCACGCATTGACGACCTGTTTGACTAGCTTTAGGGAGCTTCAGTGTTCTTCGAGATTGATTTGAGGTCCGGTTATCATCAGTTGAGGATTCGTGATTCAGACATTCCCAAGACAGCATTTCGTTTGAGGTATGGTCACTACGAGTTCGTGGTCATGTCCTTCAGACTGACTAACACCCCTGCAGCATTTATGGATATGATGGACATAGTGTTCAAGGCTTTCTTGGATCGCTTTGTCATCGTATTAATAGATGACATTCTTATCTATTCCAAGTCAAAGGAGGACCATGCTTCGCACCTAAGACAGATGCTTTCTGCACTCAGAAAGAACCAACTTTTCGCAAAGTTTTCAAAGTGCGATTTCTGGTTAGAGGAAGTGGCTTTCCTTGGACACGTTGTATCCAAGGAGGGAGTGGCAGTAGACCCAACAAAGATAGTTGCAGTTAGTTCGTGGGCCAGACCGACCTCAGTTTCTGAGATCCGCAGTTTTCTGGGTTTGGCTGGTTACTACCGTCGTTTTGTTCAGGGTTTCTTTGCCATAGCAGCTCTGTTGACCAAGTTGACCAGAAAGGGGGTTGATTTTGCTTGGGACGATAAGTGTGAAGACAGTTTTGCGAAGCTGAAGTGCAGTTTGACCACAGCACCACTGTTGGCAGTTCCGGAGGAAACAGATGGTTTCGTGGTGTACAGTGATGCGTCTAAGTTCGGTTTGGGTTGTGTCCTGATGCAGAAAAGGAAAGTGATTTCGTATGCGTCAAGATAGCTAAAGTAGTATGAACAGAACTACCCGACTCATGACATGGAGTTAGCAGCCGTAGTGTTCGCACTTAAGATTTGGCGGCATTACCTGTACGGAGAGAAGATTCAGTTGTTCACCGACCACCAAAGTCTCAAGTACTTCTTCACTCAGAAGGAGCTGAACATGAGACAGAGGAGATGGTTGAAGCTGGTAAAGGATTACGACTGTGAGATCCTTTACCATCCTGGCAAGGAAAACGTAGTAGCAGATGCTTTGAGTAGGAAGACTTCGCATTCCGCAGCCTTGTTAGACCCACGGAGTTTCATAAGGAAAGATTTTGAGAGAGCGAGGATCGCAGTATTGTTGGGAGAAGTTACCGCCAGAGTAGCTCAGTTGACGATTCAGTCGTCCATCAGTCAGAGGATTATTGACAGTCAGTTAAAGGATCCTAAGCTTAAGATTTTGTATGACAGAGTTCAGGTAGATGGAGATTTTGATTTCGTTATTTCAGCAGATGGTGGTTTGAGGTTTAAGAACCGTTTTTGTGTTCCAGCGGAAGACAATATTCGTATCGAGTTGTTGACCGAAGCTCATACCTCTCCGTTTGCTTGGCATCCTGGTGGCAATAAGATGTACCAGGACCTCAAGCAGACATTCTGGTGGATAGGCATGAAGAGAGACATTGCACAGTTTGTAAGTCGGTGTTTCACTTGTCAGCAAGTGAAAGCACCTAGGCAGAGACCATCAGGGTTGTTGCAACCGCTCGGTGTTCCGCAGTGGAAGTGGGAAGAGACCACCATGGATTACATCTCAAGTTTTCCTGCGACTCAGAGAGGTTACAATCAAATTTGGGTAATCGTAGACAGGTTGACCAAGTGTGCGCACTTCGTCCCCGGTAGATTAAATTATACCGTGGAGCAGTGAGCACGCCTTTTCTTGGATCAGATCGTGAGTCATCATGGAATTCCCGAGAAGATCATTTTTGATCGAGACTCCAGGTTTACTTCACGGTTTTGGAGAGCCCTTCAGGCCAGTTTAGGTACCGAGTGCAGTTACAGTACGGCTTTTCATCCGCAGACAGACGATCAGACCAAGCGGGTGAATCAGATTCTTGAGGACATGTTGAGAGCCTTTGTTTTAGACTTTCTGGGTAACTGGGATCAGTATTTGTATCTGATGGAGTTCGCTTATAACAACAGTTATCAGGCGACGATTCAGATGGCACCGTTTGAGGCCTTGTATGGGAAGCATTGTAGATCTCCAGTTTTATGGGAGGAGGTTGGTGACAGACAGGTGTTGGGTCCTGAGTTGCTCCAGTTGACAAACGAGGCAGTTCAGAAGATTCAAGCTCGCATGGTAACTGCTTAGAGTAGGCAGAAGAGTTATGCTGACATTTGACGCCGTGATCTCGAGTTTCAGGTGGGTCAGCATGTGTTTCTGAAGGTGGCACCGATGCGCGTTGTGTTGAGGTTTGGTAAGCAGGGCAAGTTGAGCCCCAAGTTTGTAGGGCCGTTTGAGATCCTCGAGAGGGTCGGCAAAGTAGCCTACCGTTTAGCATTGCCGCCATTCTTGTCCGCCGTTCACAGTGTTTTCCATGTTTCGATGCTCCATCAGTACATTGCAGATCCGACACACTTAGTGGATTTTACACCATTACAGATTAACAAGGATTTAACTTTTGAGGAGATTCCTGTCAAGATTTTGTCTTTTGAGAAAAAGGTTTTGAGGAACCGTGCAATTGATCTTGTTAAGGTTCAGTGGAGGAATCAGAAAGTCGAAGAAGCGACTTGGGAGTTAGAAGGGGAGATGAGAAGGCATTACCTAGTTTTGTTTAAGTCGTAGTGACTCCCAAGGACGGTAGTTTTCCAAGGATGGAGTATTGTAACAGCCCGGTTTTCTAAATCATCATTTGTGGTTATTTGTGAATTAATTGGAAGGTTTGGCATTGATTGTTTTAATTAGAGAGATTTTGGAATTAAATAAGTGACTCAGTTAGGATTCGAACCTTGGTCTTGGGAGAGGCCAAGGGTTGGGAAGCTAAATAAAAGAAAAGAATTAAAATTGCTTTTGTTGGGTTTTGAACCTAGGCCCTTAAGGTGGATTGAATCAATTGGATTCTAATTAAATTAAAAGGGATTTAAATTGGTTAAAAAGGAGGATTAGGTCATCCTCATTTGCACAAGTTCCAAGAAGAAGAAAACCCTAGAGCTCTCACTCTTGTTCGTTGCCGCCAGCCGAGGATCCCTGTTCGTCGTCGTCTTCTACATAGTTGCTAGTTCGTCGTCGACGTCTGGTAAGACCCCTTCTTCTTTCTCTCTCGTTTTCATCTTCTTCTGCCTTGTCCGAGGTCAGTTGGTAACGATTTGAGGTTGGTTTATAGGGTTTTGGTTAGCTGTTGCCGAGGAATTTGCAGTTCTTGTCGCCGCCGAGGATTTGCGTAGTGGGTTCGTCGTCAACGGATTGGTAAGCTCTTCTTCTTCCTTGGTTGTGGATTTTGTCGTGGTCTGTTACGTCCGAAGGTTGTTTGGTGATGTTTTGAGTTATCTACGTGTTTAGCTGCTGCCGAAAGGAAACGTCTTCTTCAAGTGCCGCCGCAGTTGTTCGTCACTCGTTCTTCGCGTTGGAGGTTGCTTGGGGTGCGTTCGCTGCAACCTTCTCGTTCGTTCGATTTTGTCCAAGCCAGCGCTGCCGATTTCTCCCCAGGTATTGTAGTTTCATTTCGTTTGTTCCGATTCGCTACCGCGTTTCACTTTGGTATTCTGTTCTGGTTCTGAGAGTTGCGTTGTCGGGTTGTTCGTTCCTTGCTTGTTGCACTGTCTGTTCAGATCGTTCCGTTCGTCTTTGTTGTTCGTTCGCTCAAGCCAGACGCGCCACAGCCAGTTCGTTAGCACGGATCGACGCACGAAGCAGCCCCTGACGCCCAGCAGTTTTCGCATCAACGAACCAGAGCCGCACGACTTCGTCAACCAGCGACCGTTCTAGCACCAGAGTCTGTTCGTTGCCGTTCCTGCTCGCTGCTTGTTGTTGTTGTTATGATGTTCGCTGTTCTCGTTCGCGCGAGCAACCGCGGACGATCGCTGCCCTGTTCGTCTTCACTTCAGTAACGATTCGCTGTTACCTTCCTTTCGCTTCGCTGTTTACGAGCCTACTAGAGGCTGTTCTTAGTATACTTAGTGATTTCTATTTGTTGTTCTTACTATTAGGTTTTGGTGACTTGCTGTTCGCTTTTGTGTGTTCTGTAGTTCGCCAATACCAGGTAAGGATTTCTTACCGGGGTTGTGTGGACCCTGCACTCATTATTGATATTTGTTTACTTGTGATATTTGACTGAAAGCATGTTAGTAGCTAGGTTGCCTTGTTTTCTATCTAGCATGTTGTTATTCTTTCTACATGTTAGATGCATGCTTGATTGTTTGCTAAGCATGCCTATCTCTGTTTTTATAGTACCATGTTAGGTTGTACTTATGCTGTTACATGTCTGTTCTGTTGAATGTTATCTTAGTATAGTCTTGTTTAGGAGAGTCATCATCTGTAGGCTGAGGTGGCATAACGTAAGTTGCCCCATTGGCAGGGTTGCAAGAGAACGTATACTCTGCCCCTGACCGCCAGCACGGTTTAGCTAACCCTGCAGTGGCATAGCCTAGTTGGCAGTTCTTGGGCGAGTGGGCTAAACGTATCGCTACCCCGTCGGACAAGAGGATGACGAGGCTTGTCCCGTCCCTGTCCGCCAACTCAATTTACATTGTGTTGGCATACCTAAGTTCTGCAGCCTTTGGGCAGGACCGACTCACAGTGATAGCCTACTGTGAGCGGGACCTAGCCGTAGACTAGTGGTGGATCATGCTGTCATAGCTCGATGCCGAGGTCTCGCATCCCTATGATCAGTGACACCTTCCGAGTCTTTTAGGGCATGTGATCCTGCGCCAGAGTAGGCTGCCCTAGACCCAGCACCTACCTGGATTTCAATAGCATGTGGTGTGCGTGCACGCTCTTGATTCTCTGACTGGAGGCTCCCTCGGGATCATGAGAACAATACACCCAGTATCTTTGTAAGTAAACTATAGAGCTTATTCGAGATCAGAGATTCTCGAAGGTCCCTGAGACGTCCCAGTAGTGCTAAAGGTTGTTTGTTGCTAGTATTTCTGTAAATGATCTAGTGAGTTGTATTGTACCCCGATTGGGAAATTCTTACTGAGTAATCTTGCATTGCTCACCCATTCTTATGTGGATTTCCACAGGTAATCCTGGACAGGCTATTTGATGATTGGAGGCAGCTGGTGATCGATCATGGGAATAACTCGTTGTGTTGTTTATTTAACTGAATTTGAAATACTCTGAGTCTTTATGTTTTGAACTATTTGAATTGCATGTAGTGGGCACCGAGCCCTTAGGATTTTCAATTAAGTATGCTGGATTTCTTGCTTTTATAATTATTGGATATTGAAGTTATTTCTATTTTTAAAATCTCTGGCCATGGCTGTTTTAATTAAATGCTGAAATTATGATTTAACCTTGGAATCTGGATATACTTAAATGTTTTAAATGATCATTTATTTCCGCTTTGAATGCATGCATGTGAGTAAAGACTAGGTTTAGGACTGTTAAACCAGCCGGGTCTTTACAGTACATGTAGTGGGTATCACTTTGGTCAAACCATCACTAACGTATTTTTCATCCTTATCAACCCATAGTGGAGGTTTAGAAAAATATAATTTTCGTTGCACTTTCGCATGATCTGGATGAGACTAAATAAAGGAAAATTTATCTTAAAAAATTGCACATCACGACTTATAGAAAACTCATATATTCTAGATCATAAAGTGATATCAACCTTTCTTGTAAAAATTATATCCAACAAAAATAGACTTCTAGACTTTGAGTCAAACTTGTCTTTTTATATGAGGCTTATTTGCAACATAACATAAACACCCAAAAAATACATATACATCATAGATAGAAGTTTGGCCATATAAGCACTCAAAAGTTCTTTTCTCATCCAGTACAGAAGTATGAGCTCTATTTATAAGGTGCACAACACTTAGAACACATTCACCACAAAATATTTAGGTAGTTTTGTTTGAAAACGTAACACACCAGCAATATTAAGAATATGTTTATGCTTACACTTTATGCTACCATTTTTTTGTGTAGTATTAATATAAGTTGTTTAATGCATGTAAAATTCCCTCATGGGAAAAATGACCTCTAATTAAAAAATTCTTGAACATTGTCCCTTATGGTAACTTAATCATTTTACCATATTACTGTTTCAATCATAACATAAAAATCTTTGATTAGTTAAGCATCCTCAACTTTTCAATCATCAAATACTCTCAAGGAGTACAAGAGTAATCATCAATAATAGTGAGAAAATAATGAGCGCCACAACTGAACAAAATATTTTTTGGACCTCAAATATAAAAATGAACCAAATCAAATGCACTAGAAGTTTTATTCATACTAAGGGGAAAAGAATTATGAGGTTGTTTACCCATAAAATAAATTTGACAATCAGTATCATTACTATTATTCAATTTACTAACAATAACTACTTTAGATAAAGAAAAAACTACTTTCATGAAAGGATGACGAAGACGTCTATGCATAACATATTTTTATCTATAACTGCCACTTTATATGCTAGAAGACTATGGGAACGAATCGGCCTAAAGGCATAGACTTCATGACTCTGCACTCCTGCTTCAATCAAGTTTCTTAGAGCATCTTGTATAAAGCATTACTTACGAGTAAACAAGACAAGATACTGTTGTCGTTCCAAAAGTTGGAATGCATACAACAAACTGCAAGTTATAACAAAAACATATAGTACATTTTCCAAAATTAAACCATCACTTAATATAATTGTCTCTTATTTTGAATTGGTATCTATTTCAGTAAGTAACCCAAGAGTGGAAGATATCTCACACAAATTAGTGAACAAATAAATATTACCATACATGTGATTTGATGTACCGATACCAATAATCCACACACTGAAATTACATGTACCATGTAATTGTTCATTAGAGAAAGTTGTTGGTTTATATTATTTTTAGTATAATTGTATTTTCAATATTTTTAATTATTTATTCATTTTAGGATTAGATCAAATATTATTAGGTCAAAATTTTCATTCTATTATTAAATTTTATATTTTTCTTTTATTAGGTCAATCTCTTGTCTATTTAAACTTAATATTGGGTTCATTATTGAATAAGAGAGAATACAGTTTTTCACAAAAGTTGATGGATGACCAATATTAATTGTAGCCATAATCTGTGCCCACTGATCATCTAAAAGAGTTGATGCACTTGCTCTGTCTCCCTCCACTATGTCACGTGGACTACTCAAACGTGAACAATTTTGATTGCCATTAAAGCCATGACCAATACCATGTTCTCCATTCTGATAGCCTCTACCACCGCGGCCATCACAGGAATTAGTCGTGTAATAATTAGAAAGAGAGCAAAATCGGAGAGGATCATAACCACCAACAATCCTGCTTGTCTTGAAAAATGACTGCTCATTCGTTGAAAAACAACCAAATCAGTTCATTGTGTTTCTTGGGCCTTTGACAATACTATTTTACGTTCATCAGAAATCACTTTAGCATAGGCAACATTCAACGATGTTGCGGATCCATAAACAAAAAGGTGGAAACGACACTACTAAACTCTTTTATAATCAAGGCATATACAAACTAATACAACATTTCAATTTCATGCATTTTAGTGTACTCACAATCAACGAAACAAGTACAAGCTAGTTTGCAATAACTACTCATCTTGCAACCTACATAATTCACCATAATACACGGCTATAGACCAACCCTTGTTTGTAGTAAAAAAAAAAAAGAGATTTGAGTTCAAGAAGACGGGATCGTTATCGGGGAATATCAATCATGCAAATCATCTTATAAAAACTTAACATCATCGAAAATGTGTAGTAAAGAAAACAGAAACATCGAGTATATTAAAAATCCAAGCAACAAACATATAATTTACGATACTTCATTGATCATAATCAAAAGACTTTGAATCACTAGTAGAAACTGTCAAAACGATGACCGGCGTGGACGATCATCGTTTAAGATTTATGACGGCCATGAGCCGTCATAATACATCAAGCCATCGAAGGTCTTCCATGTCCGACACCAGAACGCCGGTCATGGATGATGAACGACGACTCAGTCATGGAAGACCTTCGATGACCAACACGATTTCGGGGTCATTGACGACTGGGTCATGGATGACTCTACATCCATGACCGGCAGCTGGTCATGGATGACTAGACTCATTTATCACCGGCTTCCGGTCATGGATGTAGAGTCATTCATGACTGGCTGTCGGTCATGGAAGACTCTACATCCATGACCAGCAGCCGGTCATGGATGACTTTAGTCATTTATGATCGGCTGCCAGTCATAAATCTAAGTCATCCATGACCGACTGCCGGTCATGGAAGATATTGTACAGATTTTTTTAAAAAAAACCCCACTGGGGCTGGATACAGGTTCTGTTCTGTTTCTGTTTCTTTATGGTCCCCACATTGAATATTTAATCTAGAATTATTCT
>JBBMEF010013015.1:0-21061 GCA_037832685.1 Sicyos baderoa | reverse complement strand
CCTCGTGGGAATAGACTTTTACTTATCACTTGACTACGAAGGACCATGTATACTTGCATGTGTTCTGAGTGAATGCTTAGCGCATCAATATAATTTACATACATTTAAGGTGCAACATCACATTGTACCAGTTGTGCCTGTTTCAAGCCATACAAAGACTTGCGAAGATGACAAACCATAACAGGTTGAGAAGTTTTAAAACCAGGAGGAAGTTTCATATAGACTTCCTCATTGAGATCTTCGTGCAAAAAAGTGTTATGCACGTCCATTCCCAATTTTTAGATGCTTCAATGGCTAAGAAAGCACGAACCGTTACCATTTTTGCAACTTGTGCAAATGTCTCAGTACAATCAATCTCAGTGTTTTGATGGTTACCAAAGACAACCAAACGAGCTTTAAGTCGTTCTACACTGCCATCAGAGTTGTACTTGATTTTATAGACCCATTGACTACCAAGGGCGCGTTTACCAGACGGTAATTTTTGCATAGTCCAAGTACCATTGTCCTATAAAGCACGAATTTCTGTTTGCATAGCTTGACGCCACCCAACATCTGTCATAGCCTCTTTAAAAGATTTTGGTTCACAACCTATAGTAACAGCAGCAAGAAATTTCCTATGGCTAGCAGAAAAATTTGCACAATTAATATAATGTGTTATTGGAAAAGGTGTACTAGAGGAAAGTGAAGGTGCAGGTGAAATTGGAGAGACATTGGATGAACTTTTAGTGATAACAATGTTTGTAACGTAGTCACGAAGGCGAGTTGAAGGGACCTTTATACGAAATCCTCTTCCCATGTGAGTCTCATTGGGAGACTCTATAGCAGACTCTGTTTCACCCCTTGTAGATGTTTGTTGGAGTGGAGATGCAGGTTGAACCAAACCTTCATCATTGTCTAGGCCACATTGAGGTTCATGAAGAATAGTTGGAGAAAAAAGGGGAGAAGGTTCTAGTGAGGTAGTTACTGGAATTTGGGTGGCAATGTGTAGAGATGAGGAGTCATTTATGGGCTTAAATTCATTAGGCAACGATACAGTATCCCCCAAAATATTAAAATCAAAATCGTCATCAACCAAAGTCATACTTGCAAAACTAGTATTAAAGCTAGTAGTATTATCTTTTTCAGCAAAAGGAAATTGATTTTCAAAAAATTTAACATCCCTAGAAACAAAAAAAGTTTTGGTTTCTAGATCAAAAAGTAGCCACCCTTTTTTACCAAAAGGATATCCAACAAATCTACATTTTCTACTTTGACTTGCAAATTTATCATTCTTAGCACGTTGATTATGTGCATAACAGAGTGAACCAAACACTCGCAATTCATCAAAAGAAGGCAAAGTACTAAACAAAATTTCATAAGGTGTTTTATTATGTAGAACACTAGAGGGTGTACGATTAATCAAATGAGAAGCTGCCAAGACACATTCGCCCAAAAACTAAAGAGGAATATTACTTTGAAAACACAAAGCCCTTGCCACTGTTAAAATATGACAGTGTTTACGTTCAACCGGACCATTCTGTTGTGGAGTTCCTACACAAGAGGTTTGAAATAGAATACCGTTTGAAAAAAAAGTAATCTTTTAAACAGTTAAACTCTGTCCCATTATCACTTCGAACAACCTTAACCTATTGATCAAATTGTCGATCAACCATTGCCAAAAAAGACATAAATATTTTAAATACCTCTAATTTATCAAGTAACAAATAAACTCAGGCAGCACGAGAAAAATCATCCACAATAGTTAAAAAATAACGAGCTCCACAAGAAGAAACGGTATTGTAAGGGCCCCATAAATCACAATGAACTAATTCAAAAAATTTAGAAGTCTTAATGTCACTTAGAGTAAAGGAATTTCTAGATTGCTTGGCACGATGATACACATCACATGCCTTATCTAATTTATCACTTGAATTACTAAAGAAAGGTAAAGACTTTACTACTTTCTCTGAAGGGTGTCCAAGACGTTGATGCCAAAGTTCCAACGAAGGTGAAGGATTATTTATCGAAAATGCTTGCACTACAGATGGTTGCCCAAAGTAATACAGTCCATCTTTCCGTTCACCCATTCCAATCAGCTTCCTCGTATGAGGGTTCTGAATGGCACACATATTAGAAGTGAATTGGACAAAACAATGCATGTCATCAATTAGTTATGTAACCGAAATCAAATTGCAGTGCAATTTAGGAACATAAAAAACATTTTTAAGATATAATCCTTCTAAAAGCCGCACACTTCCTTTTTTAGTGGCAATAATTTTTTGGCCATCGGGGAGCTCAACAGGACAAACGACAATATCATAAACATCAAATAAATATGATTCATTGCATGTAACATGATTAGAAGCACCAGTATCAATAATCCAAGAACTTTTAGAAAACTACCATGTAGTCGATCAGTAGAGGATTGAGTATTACCAAACATAGCGGCTATTGTATACCATTGTTCCGCACTCATAGTAGACACATGCATAGTCTTGGATTGCTCACATTTAGCTAAATCAAAATTTAGTTGTTGAATTCGGAGCCCATTAACAATAGAGAAGTGAGTCTGCAATTCATCCGACAAAAGTTTAGCATCATTATAAAAAGAGATAGTAGATTTAACCTCTGGATCAATAGAATTCATTAGCCATGAAATAAGCATGGAATGAATGGTAAGCCAATCCTCCATTGTGAAAGGTGTTTTAGGTTCCATAATCGTGCCATCGATGAACCCATACTTTCAGCGAGCTAATAGAGCAAGTCGGACAGATCTTGCCCATTCATAATAATTGTCATGTCGAAGACGAACTGGAGTAATGAGATCTCCAGGTCTGTCTTGTGAACTAAGGAAAAATGAAGATGTATGGTCATTTCGAGAAGATGTAGGTGGAGATGGATTTTTAGTTTTATTTGTGTCGTCAGTCATGCTGATCGTGTATCTTAGCCGTGTAGCTCTGATACCATGACAGGAGAGCAAATTGCTTGATCTTTTCATTGATATGTCTCAATTATATATACAACTTAGAGAAAGAAACAATAGAAAATTGTAAGAAAAGGAAACTATCAATGCTAAATCAATTCCTAATTATTCCTCATTAAATCATATATACATCAATACTAAATCAATTCAATATACACCACAACATATATTCTAAAGTAGATTATAGGAAATCTCAATAAGTATATAACGTCTTAGGTTATATGCTACATAACTTTAGTTGGAACACTCTAACATCAATTTATATGGTGATGATCACAAAATCTATGTAAGTTGATGATTTTTTATTTTTTTTTGCACGTTAGTTGATGATTTTGTTATTTGGTAGAAAAATAAATAATTTAGTTTTTTTATTCAATAATATATGGGTGTAGAAAATTCGAATTTGTAACTTCCTAATTATTATGTTATATAAAATGTCGATAAAACTATATTTTTATTGATGATAATTTTGATGTTTGAACAAGTTTCACTCGATATAAAGTTAATGAAAATATATTTGAAAGATTCATTCAAGGAGACATTTTTCTAGCCTAATTATTTTTGTATCGTAATCAAACCAACTAGAACGAATTCATGGTTAAGACAAACTTGTTATAAAATTTAGAATTTGTAAGACTTAGAAAATTTTAACAAGTAATTAAACATTAAGGTAAAAATGTTCAAGAATTAAAAATAGTACTATCTGCTCTAAAAATATTATTGAATCTAAATTTACTAGTTTCTTATTTGCTATTTTTATTAGTTGAACATATTACGTGATCCAAATATAAGAAATTAATTCTTTTTCTTAAGTTTTAAATAAATGCCATATTCTTGCTTCAAAAAAAATAAAAAATAAATGCCATATTCAAAATATACTATAGATACAAAACAAAACCTCTCTTTTTAGGAAATTGTATATCTATCCACTTTTAGAAAAGTAATTGCAAGCGAGTCCAAATCCCAACTTATTTGCAACAATATTTTTCTATTATTTTTTATTTAAAATCAAACAATTGTAGGTTACTATTTTACCCTTCTTTTAATATTTTTTCCAAATTCATTTTATTTCTAATTTTTGTCTTCTCCTACACTTCAGCCGCTCTTTCTTTATCTTTCTTCCATCGATTACTAAACCTATCTTCTGCGATTCCTTTAATTTTCGGCAATTCTGGTGGTTTCTGTCGATTTGTGAGGTTTTTTGATTTTTGGCGCTTCGATTTCTTCTTTTTTCGGTGGGTTTTTTGTCCATTTGTTCTTGGTTTTTAATTTCTTGTTGTCCAAAATCCTAGGATTCCAATTTATGTTTTCTCTTTCAATTTATGTTTCAATTTCATCGGATTTCTCTGCTTTCGACGATTTTTTTTAGAATTCTTCAATTTTATGGTTTAGGTTTCGTCAATTTTTGTATTCATCGATTTATTCGTCAATTTCGAGGTTTTGATTTGGAAACCTCTATTTCCAAATTAGAAAGTGATTTGGAAACCTCTGTTTCCAAAATCTGAGGTTTTCGGGCGATTTAATGTTTTCTGAATTCTGCATTTCTTGAGTGTTGACGATGAGTATATGTTTTTTTAACACCTATATTTTATCATTGTATAATTTGTATATTGTATTAATACTTTCTACTATATTTTTTTTTCATTACCATTAATTATGTGTTAACTATTAAAACTGTGTATCTATTAATGTTATTTCACTTTGTTAGGTTGTTATAATTTGTTTGTGTTGTTAAACATTGGAATATAGACCTAATTCATGTAGATATTTAGATTTCTTTTATAGGTTGTATTAGTTAGTATTACCAAAGTATTTATGTTTACATATTGTATTAATGTATATATTAATATTGTCCTCAAACAAGTGTTACTCATTGATACTAATCAATTTCGAGTTGATTATGGAACTCGTCAAAATAGAGTCAATATTAGAGAAAAGAAATGTATATGTCAGCAATATGATCAACTAGGCATACCATGTCCATATGCCTCTGCTGTTATACTCCACAATAACTTTGATGCAAAGAACATATCTAATTATTATTCAAATGACAAAATGCGAAAGACATATGGTAGCCTAGTATTTCTTGTCAATTTTATAGACTATTGGGATGAACCTCGATTTTATAGACTTTTGTTCCAAAATATATTTCAATATATCAAAAGGTATGAACACTAAAGTTGCAATAGATATCTTCAAACAAGGTCAGTAAGATAATTAATCCTTAAATGTCTTTAATATCAAAAAGAGAATTAAATTCTTAAGTTGTGACATTAAAATAAAACTTGGAGATCAATATAATAAAAGTGTCATTCACATTCTTCATTGAACTTTCCTTTGTTTTTTATTCTAACGAGTCAAACATGGATGTGTAAGGAGACCGTAGGTGAATAGCAACCATTTTCTTCCTTTTCGTCTTCTTCATCATTTTATCTCCTTTTGCGAAAATCCCTCTCCTCGAAGTTGTCAATACATACCTAATTCAGTATTAAAAGTTCATTACAAATTTCATAAAATCTTATACTATATTAAACAATCAATACAAATTTAAGAAATAAATACAATATTTTAAGTTTATACAAATTTCAGAAATATAATATAGTATTAAACAATCAATACAAATTTAAGAAATAAATACAGTATTTTAAGTTTATACAAACTTCAGAAATCTAATATAGTATTAAAAAATCGATAAAGATTTAAGAAATAAATATAGTATTTTAAGTTCAATACAAATTTCAGAAATCTAATAGAGTATTAAAGAATCAATACAAATTTAAGAAACAAATACAGTATTAAAAGTTTAATACTGAATTAAGAATCTAATACATTTTTAACAACTCAATACATTAATCAGAAATCTCATACAGTATTAACTAATACAATACAGAATTAAGAAATTAATACAAAATTAACCAATATAGTACAAATTTTATAAACTAATACAATGGTAAGGTTTTTGTTTGGGATCCACTCGATGTACCGTAGAATAAACAAAATGTCTATGAAAAAAAAATTGTATTCTAATATAAATACCTAATAATACTGTAAAATTTTAGATAGTTTTTTTTTTTAAATAGACATTAGAATACCGTCCTCGAACAATATCAGAAATCATAAATTAGAACCCTGCTAAAAATCCTAGAAATTTTAAATCATAAATAATAATAGTAATTAGTTTAATCGAAACTCCACAAAATAGTATTCAAGACGATAAGAACGGAAAAATACCTTAATACGCTTGATTTTAGAGCAAAAACTCGTGTGAGGATGAAATTGAAAGATTTGAAGAAAGATGTCTTTAATACGCAACAACAGAGGTTGAACAATGAAGGAAATCGACGAAAACAATTGTGAAATCTAACGAAGAACATAAAAATTGAGAGGATTAAGAATATGAAGGTCTGAGGTGGTTTGAAAGAAATGAGAACTATGGAGTCGAAAAGTCGCTGGTTGAGAAAGCTGGAGAAAAAAAAGTGTGAAAGATGGGCGCGTGGATCAAATGAAATTAGGGTTTTGTTTTCATTTTAAAATATTAATGTATTATAATAATTAAAATGAGAGGGCACATCCGTCTTTTACTAATATTTCGAATTATTTTTTCTTTATCAGTAAATTACTTTTGCTAATTATTCTCAAGATGGACAAATTTGTTCCGCATTCGACCTTCTTCCCACTTCGCCCCAACGATACCAATCACTTCAAGGCACTTCTCTAATTCATCGTCTGGGCGCAATCTCAATAGAACTTCATACTCTGGAGCCCAATAGATCATTTGTTCTCGCACCACTGCCGTTTAGACTCAGCGATCGATTATACTTGCATAAAACTCGATCACCCAGTCTCGCCTCGCTTCGGCGGCTGGCTCGACCAACTACTCTTACTCTCGTCGCACGATTTGGGTGGCGATTTGCTCGGGGAAAACGGCTTTTGTGTCGAAGCCTCGCTCTTGCAAGAAAGGCTTGCCTTGAAAGCAGATGACAATTTTCTTTATCAACTGCCGCCCCTCTTTGCTGAAGCGGAAGTCGTCAGCCTTAGACATCAGATTCTTGCCCTTGTCGGTTCTGCGTTTTTTGGGGCTTAGCTTCTTCGCTGACATCTTCACTCGCCTCTTCTTGCTTGGCTCAGCGGCACTTTTCTCTTCGTTAAACTCCTGGCGAGTTTCGCCCAAATATGTCTCAGGCTCGCCTTGGCAAGCGTCCAATACTTTGTCCCCTTTTGGATCAACATCCTGCTGACCAAGTGTCAGCTGTGTCTCATCTCCAAAGGGTTCTCTTGCTTCCGTGCCGGCCTCGCCTTCGCGAATGTCCACATTCTTCTCAAGCCCCGGATTAGTATCAGGCTGACCAGGTGTCAGTGGTGCCTCATCTATGATTGGCTCTCGATCTTCGCTTTCTTGCTCTGGCAAGTCCTCTCTTGGACTTACAAACTCTTCTTTGTCGTTGTCCTCTAAGTCTATAACCACGACGTTTGCCCGAGCGTCAACACCTTGTTGATTCGCTTTATTCACTGTATCCTTCGCTCGGGTCTCTTCCAATTGCTCTTTCTTGACCTCTAGGCCCTCGACTACTTGGGGCGCTTCGTCTTCCTTCTCGCGGGGTTGGTTCGCAACAACCCTTGTTGTGGGGTCCACATGAGATTGGCCAGGTGCCAATTGTGTGTCATCCGCCACAGCCTCGGGCTCATAAAGGTGCTCAAACCAGTCTTCTCCTTAGCCAGCCCCAATGACTTCAACTCTCGCTGGGGCGAGTCCTTGATTCGCCTCTTCCAAAGGTGCACCAGCCATAGAAGCCAAACGTAACTCACCCGCCTTGCTCCCTTCGGCCACAAAAGCCTTAGGGTTCGCTCTCACTCCTTCTCCACTTCCCTCCGCCACAGAGGCTTCGGGATCCTTCCTCACTTCTTCGTTTACTTTCTTCGCCTCCTCTTGCTGCCTCAACGCAACTTCCTCTTTTTCCTTCTTTTTCTTTTCTTTCTTCTTTCTCTTTCTCGCCTCCTCATTCGCCATCAGCCTATCCGTTATAGCTTTCATTTGAGCCATCTCGTCCGGCAACTATTGTGGAATGATCAGAGACACGACCTCCTTTGCCGGTTCGACTGATATGTTCGCCTTTGCGAGACTTTCCTTCTCCACAGACGACTTCGCCTTCTCTTCAACCTTTGCCCCAACGGGTCAGAAGAATTACTTGGTGTCGACTTTGGCAGAGGTGGAGGCATTCTTCCCCTTGGCGAGAGACCCTTCGACTTTTCCCCAGCCTCTCTTTTCTTTGCTGACTGATCTTTCCCCTTCGCCTCGTTGGTCTTGCCACTTGCCTTGGACGAAGTCAGCTTGGCCTGCGATTGCCTCGACTTCTCAGATTGTCGAGGCTTCATGAACTGCGACAGGGAAGCTTGTTTCGTGGGTCCTTCTCCCGCTTTGCTTGGAATTGACGAGGTAGTCTCCTCAGAGAAGAGTTTCTTTTTCAACCTAGTGAACTTCGAAAGATCGACTTTGCTCTTTTGACCTTGCTTCGTGAAATCGGCTGTTGGAATGCTCTTGCCGACCATGTATGTGTATGAACGAAGGGGTTTTTGTTGATGAACGAAGAATTTGAAGATCGGAGAGGACGAATGGAATTGGAAGGTCACAAATTCAAAGAACTGGGAGGCTCGGAAATTGCAGACGAAAAGGGAGAGAAAATTTAGGGTTTCAGAAAAATGGGATACGTAAAGAATGAAAGGAAGATGGGTTGGGTTATTTATAAGGGACAAAGGTGAACGGTCGGCTAGGTCAACGGCTTGATGAAGAGACGCGCACAGCTATCTTCGTGGGGAAGCGCAAACGACGCCTGGCTCAAGCAAGATCTGAGTCGTCAAATTTTCCATCGTGTTGCCACGTAGCGATCAAGGGTAGAGCGTGGCAGCCGAGACGAAGCATGTCAGGCGGCGCATGCCTGCGTGCATAGAAACTGCGTCAGCTGACGTCACGCCGAGGCTCCACCGGTTATAATTTCTAACGTCATCCCGTGATGTAAACGAAAAACGATCCTTCGCGTGGGCAAAGGATAGCGGAAGCGATGACGAAGAAAATATGAAAATTTTCAAGTGATCAATTCTCTCGTTTTAGCGACACAATGTTATACAATGGCGAAACTAACTTGAGAAAAACTTGTAACAATTCTTTAACTACAATATGTACAACTAACATCTACTAACCTGGTCTGGAGCAATTTTCATGAATTTGACATGGATAGTACCTTTGTTCCAGCGAACCTATCATGAGAGAGGCCAAATAACAATCTTCGTTGGTGCCCCATCCTTAACGACTTGCTCTTCGTAATTTGAATTGGCGAAAGATTGCAATTCCATGATTGATTCTGCTGAGCTATTGTCTCTTCAACATATTGATTCGGATAGACGAAGTTATACAAGTTTTCTTGATAATTCTCCATCTTCAAAATCTTTGATGAAATAGCTTGGCTCTAACGAAATCAAGTAACGAAATCCAAACTTTTGATAACACCTACAACAAAGGAAAAGTTAAATTTGCTAGCTCTTGAATTGAGCACTACTCTCTAAACTACACTTAAAACACTAGTTTTTGAACTGATCCCCGGCAACGGCGCCAAAAACTTGTTGGAGAGATTCTAAACA
This sequence comes from Sicyos baderoa, assembly GCA_037832685.1. Taxonomy (NCBI): domain Eukaryota; kingdom Viridiplantae; phylum Streptophyta; class Magnoliopsida; order Cucurbitales; family Cucurbitaceae; genus Sicyos; species Sicyos baderoa. The sequence goes on along the minus strand of JBBMEF010013015.1, from coordinate 11,466 downwards.
CACAATATCAATTAAATATTAAATGGGATAATTAGAGAGAGAATGATGACGTGTCAATGCTGAGGCTTCTCTGTTCTAACGAAAGTGTGTGAATCTCTAAGAAATGTGCAAGTAAGTATACACAGTCCTTGTTGTAGCAAGTTTTAATGTAAGTAAAGGTCATCTCCACAGGGAAAAGTGCAACTTATGCTTAAGCGAAATTAAGAGCGTTTGGTAACGAATGATTTTAAGTTGAAATACGATTAATCTAACTGAATGAAATATAAAACGGACATTGAAAAGAGGAAAAGGCTTTTCGACTAGCTTCGCTTAGGCGAACCTTCAAACTATAATGTGAAACACTGTTTGCTTCTCTTTGGCTCTCTCGAGCTCTACAAGGTAGCTTTCTCAAGCTCCTCATTTGGTTCTCTCGAACTCAAACTCGCTAAAACAAGCAACACAACACTAGGCGAAACTTATCTCTAAGTATTCAGATTACATGCAAGCGCTAACTTAGCAAAACCTAGTGTTATAACATGCACAAATGCTCTATTTCGTCCTTCTCTCGAAGGCAAAACAAAGATAATACAACAGTCATGTAAAGACCCTACCAGAATAATGGTCATAAACCTAGTCTTTACTGCATGCATGAATTAAACGGGGAATAATAAAGATGAACATCTAACAGATTCGAATTAAAAACACCATAAAAGAAAAACAGTTTAAATGCCTCTCTGGCTAGAGAATTTAATTAAACATAAACCATGGTATTTTTCTAATTTACAAATAAACAGAATCCATTCAGATGTTCATAAGTAAAACCTAGAGGCTTTGTGCCCCGTCTACATGCAATAACAGTTATGAAATTCCAACATAATACTCAGAGTTTAAAATATAAATAAACAGATCAGAAGCCGTTTTCATGATCTCTCCCTAGCTACTCCAGCCATCAGCGCTGCTGCTCCAAGTTACCTGGTGGAAAACCACAAAGTAAGAGGTACATTACAACTCAAAGATCATCTAGCCAGAAAGTATACCACAAACAACTTCAGCACACAAAAATCGCCCCAAGATTACTCGAGAACATCAACTTCTCGGTTTAAGCTCAACTAACAACTTTGGAGGGTTTGGTATACTATTCTCAAGATCTCGAGGGAGCTCTCCCCTTGGCGCATAATGAGCGTGTGCGCACACTGTATGCTATTGAAATCTAGGTAGGTGCGGGTCTAGGGTAGCCTGCCCTGGTCCAGGTCTACATGCCTAAAAGACTCGGAATGGTGTCACTGAATCATAGTGGTGCGAGACCTCGGCACCCAACTATGTCAGCCTGATCCACCTCTCGCCTGCGGCTAAGATCCAAACACAGTAGGCTTGCACCATGAGTCGATCTTGCCCAAAGGCTACAGACTTGGGCCATGCCGTCATGATGTGAATCATGCCGGCGAACGGGGACGGGACAAGCCCCATCATCCTCCCGGCTGGTGGGGCAACTGTACGTCGTGCCACTCTCGCCCAACTACTGCAGACTAGGCCATGCCACTTGCAGGGTTAGCTGAACCGTGCTGGCGGTCAGGGGCGGAGTGTACGTTCTCGCGCAACCCTGCCAACGGGGCAATGTTCGTTATGCCACTCACGCCTATAGACGACGACTCCTAGACAATGCTAGTACTAAGAACAACATATATCTTAGTTTAACTAATCAGATATCCAGATACACAACCTAGCATGGCACTACGAAACAATAAAAGAATAATCGAGCATGAAGTCAAACATGATGAATAAGTAAGGCACATGTCAGACGGAATCAAAAGATACATCCTATCCACTAAGCATACATCAATCGATCATAAGCATACAAACAAGCAATCAAAATCAAGTTGTAGGGTCCACACAACCCGAGTAAGAAATCCTTACCTCAATTCGGTGAACTAAAAACACAAGAATAACTCCTAAGCGGTGGCGAACAAATACAAAGCACCTAGCAATTATTAACAACATAAATAATTAATATAAAATAAGAAAGCAATAGAACAACCCCTAAACTACAAACGGACAGCAGCTGAACATTTACCCAAACAGCAAAGACGGAGCTCGAACGAAGAAACACGGCTGGACAGAAGCTAGTTCGCTCGGGCGAACGATGAGCAGCGAACGGTCACGGCACTATTGCAGGTCTGCTGCGAACAGGCGCTGGTGCGGGCTGATGGTTCGCTCGAGCAAAGCTGGCGAAGACTCGTTGCGGTGCAGAAAGGAATGCTCGGGCGAAGGCAAGCATCAAGCGGCTGCATCAGATCGAGATCGAAGGCGTTGGGACGAGGTGCTGCAGGTCTGTCGTGGGCGAACTCCTCAACGAAGCGGCATGGTTCGCTGCTATGGGTTCGCTGGCGCGAAGTCTGGGCGGACAGAAACTGCTGGAAACCTACATCGGATTTGCTGTTGTCTCGATCTGGTTCGGTGAAGACAAGTGACGGTTGTGCAATCGAAGGAACAATGGACGGCAGAAATGGACAGATCTGAATCACCACAAAGCAACCATGAAAACCGAAACCAAAAACCCCCAATACCTTCCCAAAAATGAATCCTAGAGCGAGGCGAGTAAAGAGAAGGAACAAAAACAACCCGATCTTACCTCGAAGAGCCTTAGAGGGCGAAGAACAATCAGATCGAACAACAAAAACGATGGAGAAGGACGGCTGCTCGTTCGTTTCAATGCAAACAACAAAACAAAGGATGAGCACCAACGAAAACCACACTCGAACAAGAAGAAGAAGAGGAGGAAAAAGAAGAAGAAGAAGCAACACGATCTTACCTTGGAGAAATTGGCGAGCAATGGCGAATAGGGGATGGAGAGAATGGCGGCTGCAAGACTCTTGGAAAGATGCACAAATGATTGCTTCCAAAAACCTAGGATTAAAATCCCTTTTTCTTTTCTTTTTCTTTTTATTTTAATTGACTAAACCCAACTCCACAAAAGACCATGGATCGAATCCTAGTGGGGGAGTCTTTTATTTTCTTTTTACTCTACATAAACAAACCAACAAATCCACCTCTCCAATGCGGGTTCGAAACCCACCAAGGTCAATAATAAAATCTTAATTTTATTTATCAAGCAAACCGAGATCCAAAACATCAAATCACAACCTCGAATAACGATCCAAAATCTCGGGTCGTTACAATACTCCCTCCTTGAAAGACTACCGTCCTCGGGAGTCACTGTAACCGAAACAGCTCTGGATAAATTCTCCTCATCTCTCCTTCTAATTCTCAGGTCGCTTCCACAACCTTCTGGTTTCTCCACTGTACTTTCACAAGATCAATAGCACGATTTCTCAGAACCTTTTCTCAAACAACAAAATCTTGATCGGCTTTTCCTCAAAAGTTAAATCTTTATTAATCTGCAACGTTGTAAAGTCCACCACATGGGACGGGTCTGCGACGTACTGATGAAGCATCAAGACATGAAAAACACTGTGAACGGCGGCAAAGCCAGACGGTAAGCCACTTTACCAATCCTCTAGAGGATCTCAAACAGTCCTACAAACCTGGGGCTCAACTTGCCCCGCTTGCCAAACCTTAACACACCGCGCATCGGTGCCACCTTCAGAAAAACATGTTGACCCACCTCAAACTCTAAATCACGGCGTCGAATATCAGTGTAACTCTTCTACCTACTCTGAGCAGTTACCATGCAAGCCCGAATCTTCTGTACTGCCTCGTTTGTCAACTGAAGCAACTCAGGACCCAAAACTTGCTTGTCACCAACCTCTTCCCAGAAAACCGGAGATTTGCACCGCTTCCGATACAAAGCCTCAAACGGTGCCATCTGAATCGTCGACTGATAGCTGTTATTGTACGCGAACTCCATCAGATACAGATACTGATCCCAGCTACCCGGAAAGTCTAAAATGCAGGCCCTCAATATATCCTCCAATATCTGGTTCACCCGCTCGGTCTGACCTTCTGTCTGCGTGTGAAAAGTTGTATTGTAATTGCACTCAGCTCCCAAACCGGCCTGAAGGGATCTCCAAAACCGTGAAGTGAACCTAGAGTCTCGGTCAGAAATGATCTTCACGAGAACTCCATGGTATCTCACAATCTGCTCCAAGAAGAGTTCTGCCCGCTGCTCCACGGTATAAGTCATTCTACCGGAGATGAAGTGCGCACACTTGGTTAACTTGTCTACGATCACCCAAATCTGAGTATACTCTCTCTGAGTCTTAGGCAACCTTGAAATGTAATCCATGGTGATCTCTTCCCACTTCCACTACAGAACGTTAAGCAGTTGCAACAATCCTGCTGGTTTCTGTCTAGGTGCCTTCACTTGCTGACAAGTGAAACACCGGCTTACAAACTGGGCAATATCTCTTTTCATACCCATCCACTAGTAAGTCTGCTTGAGGTCTTGGTACATTTTATTACCACCAGGATTCCAAGCAAACGGCGAAGTATGGGCCTCGGTTAAAAACTCAGTACAAATACTGGCATCAGCTGGAACACACAAACGGTTCTTAAACCTCAAACCACCATTTGCCGATACAACAAAGTCAAAATCCCCATCTGCCTGAACTTTATCGTACAAACTCTTAAGCTTGGGATCACTCAACTGGCTGTCAATGCTCTTTTGCTTAATGGACGGCTGAATGGACAACTGAGCTACCCTGGCGGTAACTTCTCCTAACATCACTGCGATACCGGCTCTCTCGAGATATTTCCTTATATAACTCCGGGGATCTAACAAGGCTGCTGAATGCGAAGTCTTTCTACTCAAGGCATCTGCTACCACATTCGCCTTGCCAGGATGATAAAGGATCTCACAGTCATAATCCTTTACCAACTCCAACCATCTCCTTTGTCTTATGTTCTGCTCCTTCTGAATGAAGAAGTACTTGAAACTCTGATGATCGGTGAACAACTAAATCTTTTCTCCGTACAGGTAATGCCTCCAAATGTTCAGTGCAAACATCAGGGCTGCCAACTCCATGTCATGAGTTGGGTAATTCTTTTCATAAGGTTTCAACTGTCTCGAAGCATACGCAATCACTTTACCGTTCTGCATCAAAACACATCCCAAACCAAACTTGGACACATTACTGTACACAACAAAACCACATGTTCCCTCCGGAACTGCCAACACTGGTGTTGTGGTCAAACTGAGTTTCAATTGTGCAAAACTATCATCACACTTAGTTTCCCAAACAAATTCAACCCCCTTTCTGGTCAATGTGGTCAACGGCGCGACCATCACAGAGAAGTCCTTAACAAACCGGCAGTAATACCCTGCCAAACCTAGAAAATTGCGAATCTCAAAAACTGTGGTCGGTCGGGCCCACGAACTAACTGCCTCGATCTTTGAGGGATCCACTGCCACTCCCTCATCCAAGGAAAGCTACTTCCTCAAGCCAGAAATCACACTTAGAAAACTTAGTAAACAATTGATTCTCCCTAAAAGCTGTCAGAATCTGCCTCATGTGCGATGCATGGTCCTCCTAGGTCCTGGAATAGATCAATATGTCGTCTACGAACACGATGACAAAGTGATCCAAGAACGCCTTGAACACCCTGTCCATCATGTCCATAAAGGTTGCTGGGGCGTTAGTCAGTCCGAAAGACATGCCCATAAATTCATAGTGACCATATCTCGACCTGAACGCTGTCTTAGGAATATCTGAATCTCGAATCCTCAACTAGTGGTAGCCTGACCTCAAGTCTATCTTAGAAAACACCGAAGCTCCCTAAAGCTGGTCAAACAAATCATCAATGTGCGGCAACGATACTTGTTCTTGATAGTTACCTTATTCAACTTACGATAGTCTATACATAAGCGCATTGATCCATCTTTCTTCTTGACAAACAAAACTGGTGCCCCCCATGGGGAAACACTCGGCCGGATGAAACCTCTGTCAAGCATCTCTTGCAACTGCTCCTTAAACTCTATCAACTCAGCTGACGCCATACGATAAGGAGCCTTTGAGATAGGAAAAGTTCCTAGCTCAAGCTCAATTGTGAAGTCCACCTCTCTCTTTGGCGGCAAACCAGGCAACTCCTCTGGGAAAACGTCTGCAAACTCCCGAACAACAGGCACTTGGTCAATAGACAACTGGTCACGGCTTCTTCCAGTCAACTTTGCTAAGAAGCCCCAAGCTCCTCGAGCTAACAAACGTTGGGCTTGAACTGCAGAGACTAAAGGCGGACACACTCCGCTCTGGACTCCTTGAAACTTGAAGCAAGGCCGACCAGGCGGGCTGAACACTACTTCTTTCTGACGACAATCAATCAATGCCTGGTTATTTGATAACCACTCTAAGCGAAGTATCACATCAAAACCGCTCATAGCCAGTACTATGAGGGTAACCTACAGGGACTCGTCGGATATCTATATCCGACCGTCCTTAACTCTCTGACTAGCTAGCATGCTAACTCCCGAAGGAGTTGCAACTGACAACTCAAAACCTAGGGGCTCTAGTTTCATACAAGCAGACTCAGCAAACACTACAGAAACAAAAGAGTGCATGGAACTAGAATCAAACAAAACAAAGGCACAATGATCTTAAACAAGTAGCGTACCTGCTACAGTTGCATCTGTACGCTCAGCCTCCTGACGGGTCGTATCAAACACGCGACCTTGCTGCTGTACCGACTGTACTGCCCCCACTGCTCTATTCTGTTCGTAATACCGGGCCAGGTGCCCTTCCTTCCAACACTTGAAACAAGTTGTTGGGCTGGCCCCACAAACCCCATGATGAGCTTTTCCACAAGACTTGCAATTCGATAGTGGTTTGTAACCACCATGCTGACGTGGCGGGAAGCGACCCTGGTTGCCCTGGTTACGAGGCTGGTCCTTCTGAAAGTTTCCAGTACGGTATTGCCCGCCTGCACGATAGTTGTTACCAGAGACCTCAAACTTTCTCTTCTGCCCCGAAAACACTAGGGCTTTCTGAATTGGTGTTGCTACCAATGTCTGGTCCGATCGATCCTTCGTGTTGTAGATAATGGCCAACTCTACCGCTCTAGTCTCAGGGGCATGCACCCTCACATCCTGAGACACTCTATGTCTCAAGCCAGCTACAAACTTCCTGATCTTCAACTCATGTGTTGAAATCAACTCTTCAGCAAAAGCACTGTACTCGAAGAACTTACACTCATAGTCCTCAACTGAATCTAATCCCTGCTTAAGGGTAGAAAACAGCTCAACCATCCTTTGTTGAACTTCAGCGCTGATGTACTTAGTCTGAAAGGCTGTCTTAAAGTAGTTCCAAGTAACTTGCGGAGACCCAGGTGGTCTCTCCTTTAGAGTGATATCCCACCACCTCCTGGCCGCTCCGGCCAAAACATGGGACGCACACCTGGCTTTCTGGACTTCGCGGCACACCATAATCATGAAGGTGTACTCCAGGTTTGAGATCCACTTGGCTGCTGACGTGGGATCCCCTCTGGCATCAAACTTATCCGGCCTCCACTTAGCAAAGTCCTTCAGCCACTTTCCTAAATCTTCGGCACCCTCCGCCTCAACTTGGTTAACAACAAATGGCTCCTAAGGAGCTAGCGGTGCTAGAGGTGCTGGAGCTCCCTACTGGAATATCTGTGCCAACTGCTCCATCTGAGCTCGGGACTCTTCCCGCTAGGTAGCTAACTGGGCACGGGACTCTTCCCTCTAGGCAGCCATCTGAGCTCGTGACTCATCTCTCTGTGCCTCTAACATAGCACTAGTCTCGGCTTTCTGCTCGATCCTCTGGTCATTCATAAAGTTGACCATCAAAGACCTCATGGACGCATCAAAATCTACTCCTGGAGCGGTTTCCTGAGGTACCATGGTATCCACCCCATCACTGGGTGAATTAGAAGTTGGCACTGTGGCCTGTTATCCGCCTCTCCTTGGGACGATGTCCCTGTTGTGTCCGAACCTATCCAGACACCCTGGCCTGCTGGCCTAAAACTTCCTCTTCCTCTCCTTGTGGCTGCCATGATAGTGATCTATACCCAAAGCAACAACTAGTCAGAACCTGCTCGTCTCTGTGCCACAACAACTAAATAAGTATACTCTGGATGATAATGTAATGCAAGGAATCTTAACCGTTAAAGAAAAACTGTAAATTAAAGAGCATACCTGACGACTATCGGAGTACGGAAGATCATGGAAACACGACCTACAAAAGTAAGTCAGTCTACATAATCTATGACTCTGAGCTCTAATACCAACTGTAAAGATTCGACCAGAATAACGATCCTAAACCTAGTCTTTACTGCATGCATGAATTAAATGCGGAATAATAAAGATGAACATCTAACAGATTCGAATTAAAAACACCATAAAAGAAAAACAATTTAAATGCCTCTCTGACCATATAATTTAATTAAACATAAACCATGGTATTTTTCTAATTTCAAAATAAACAGAATCCATTCAGATGTTCATAAGTAAAACCTAGAGCCTCTGTGTCCTGTCTACATGCAATAACAGTTATGAAATTCCAACATAATAGTCAGAGTTCAAAATATAAATAAACAGATCAGAAGCCGTTTTCATGATCTCTCCCTAGCTCATCCAGCCATCAGCGCTGCTGCTCCAAGTTACCTGGTGGAAAACCACAGAGTAAGGGTGAATAACTCGCTCAGTAAGAATCCCCAACCGGGGTACATTACAACTCAAAGATCATCTAGCCAGAAAGTATACCACAAACAACTTCAGCACACAACAATCGCCACAAGATTACTCTAGAACATCAACTTCTCGGTCTAAGCTCAACTAACAACTTTGTAGGGTTTGGTGTACTATTCTCAAGATCCCGAGGGAGCTCTCCCCTTGGCGCATAATGAGCGTGCGCGCACATCGCATGCTACTGAAATCCAGGTAGGTGCGAATCTAGGGCAGCCTGCCCTGGTCCAGGTCCACATGCCTAAAAGACTTGGAATAGTGTCAATGAATCATAGTGGTGCAAGACCTCGACACCAAACTATGTCAGCCTGAGCCACCTCTCGCCTGCGGCTAAGATCCGAACTTAGTAGGCTTGCACCATGAGTCGGTCTTGCCGAAAGGCTACAGACTTGGGCCATGCCAACATGATGTGAATCATGCCGGAGAATGGGGACGGGACAAGCCTCGTTATCCTCCCGGTCGGCGGGGCAGTTGTACGTCGTGCCACTCTCGCCCAAGTGTTGCGGACTAGGCTATGCCACTTGCAGAGTTAGCTAAATCGTGCTGGCGATCAGGGACGGAGTGTACGTTCTCGCGCAACCCTGCCAGCGAGGCAATGTTCGTTATGCCACTCACGCCTATAGATGATGACTCCTAGAGAATGCTAATACTAAAAACTACATATATCTTAGTTTAACCAATCAGATATCCAGATACACAACCTAGCATGGCACTACGAAGCAATAACTGAACAAATCATGCTTAGCAGAACAATCGAGCATGAAGTCAAACATGATGAATAAGTAAGGCACATGTCAGACGGAATCAAAAGATACATCCTATCCACTAAGCATACATCAATCGATCATAAGCATACAAAGAAGCAATCACAATCAAGTTGTAGGGTCCACACAACACGGATAAGAAATCTTTACCTGGATTCGGTGAACTAAAAACACAAGAATAACTCCTAAGCGGTGGCGAACAAATACAAAACACCTAGCAATTATTAACAACACAAATAATTAATATAAAATAAGAAACCAATAGAACAACCCATAAACTACGAATGGAGAGCAGCTGAACATTTACCCAAACAGCAAAGACGGAGCTCGAACGAAGAAACACGGCTGGACAGAAGCTAGTTCGCTCGGGCGAACGATGAGCAATGAACGGTCACGACACTACTGCGGGTCTGCTGCGAACATGTGCTGGTGCGGGCTGATGGTTCGCTCGAGCGAAGCTGGCGAAGACTCGTTGCGGTGCGGAAAGGAACGCCCAGGCGAAGGCAGGCGTGAAGCGGCTGCAACAGATCAAGATCGAAGGCGTCGGGACGAGGTGTTGCAGGTCTGTCGTGGGCAAACTCCTCGGTAAAGCGGCATGGTTCGCTGCTATGGGTTCGCTGACGCGAAGTCTGGGCGGACAGAAACTGCTGGAAACTTGCGTCGGATCTATTGCTGTCTCGATCTGATTCGGTGAAGACAATTGACGGCTGTGCAATCGAAGGAACAATGGACGACAAAAATGGACAGATCTGAATCACCACAAAGCAACCATGAAAACCCAAACCAAAACCCCCCAATACCTTTCCAAAAATGAATCCAAGAGCGAGGCGAGTAAAGAGAAGGAACAACAACAACCCGATCTTACCTCGAAGAGCCTTAGCGAGCGAAGAACAATCAGATGAACAGCGAGCACGATGGAGAAGGACGGCTGCTGGTTCATTTCAATGCAAACAACAAAACCAAGGATGAGCACCAACGAAAACCACACTCGAACAAGAAAAAGAGGAAGAAGAAGAAGAAGAAGCAACACGATCTTACCTTGGAGAAATTGGCGAGCAATGGCGAAGAGGGGATGGAGAGAATGGCGGCTGCAAGACTCTTGGAAAGATGCATAAATGATTGCTTCCAAAAACCTAGGATTAAAATCCCTTTTTCTTTTCTTTTTCTTTTTATTTTAATTGACTAAACTCAACTCCACAAACGACCATGGATCGAATCCTAGCGGGGGAGTCTTTTATTTTCTTTTTACTCCACATACAAACCAACAAATCCACCTCTCCAATGCGGGTTCGAAACCCACCAAGGTCAATAATAAAATCTTAATTTTATTTATCAAGCAAACCGAGATCCAAAACATCAAATCACAACCTCGAATAACGATCCAAAATCCCGAGTCGTTACAAATTAGCTAAACAGATTATTTTGAGATGTAGAACAACATGCATAATATTCAACCTAGCTAAGTTTCGCTTAGGCGAAACCAACCTATTTGCCTATTTCCTTCCAACGAACTGATTAGCTACTCATGCAAGAAAGTAAAAGCAAAACAGTAGAGAAGCTTGGAAATATCTTAATTGAAAGCGTGTAAAAGAGTTCAGTACAAGTTATGCTATGGCGAAAGTAAATAAAGCAATAAAAGGAGAAACGAGGTAAGAAGAAGCGTGATCGGAGATATCTCTGAACAACTCTTCCTTGGCTCCGACGAACTCTGCAGCTTCGACTACACTACTCTTATGCTTAAGCTAAACTAGGAAACAACTCGAAATGCAGAAAACAACTAAGCTATGGTTAAAACAAGAGAAACTTTGCCAGAAAATGGTAAACAGAGCTAAACTACGGTGGAGGCTCCTCTCGGACGTGACAAGGTCAAATGAAGGGTGAAAGGCTCTTTCTATAGGCAGCACAAGACGGCAACCTCTGAGGCACGTGAGGCTTTATCTCTTGGGGACCACTGACACCTCTGCATGAAACGTTGGCGATTGGGACCACTGACATTCTCTGCTCCACGATCAACCTCTGCAAAAGTTGTCCAAGTTGGGACCACTTCCTTCGTCAGGATTGATTTCGTTT
>JBBMEF010012898.1:0-21104 GCA_037832685.1 Sicyos baderoa | reverse complement strand
GTTGAAGCTTGACCTGCTTTAATTGCAGCCATAAGTTGTGCCCACTGATTATCCGAAAGAGTTGGGGCACTCGCTCTTAGGGGTGATTTCGGTTCGGTTTTTGTCGGTTTTATGCCAAACCGACAACCGAACCAATATCCTCAGTTTTTGAATAAGTGGATCCGAACTGATGTCCAATATAACACAAAATTGTTGGATCGGTTTTAATTTAGTTCGGTTTTGGAATAATTGGATCCGATCCGAACCGATGTCCAATATTGATAAATCAAAAAACAATTTTATTATATTACATACAATTAAACTTTTCCCATATTTGAAAAATGTAGATTTTCTTTTATTTATTTTTTTTTAAATTCCAGTTGGTCTATATTAGGTCTATACATGAAAGGTTAAAGAATTTCCAAAAAAAGAAAAAAAAAGTACAGTGAATGAAATGAAAATTTGAAGGGTAGAAAATTATAAAGATGCAAAATATGCTAAAATTATATATAAAGAATTTCCAAAAAAGAAAAAAAAGTACAGTGAATGAAATGAAAAACGGAAGGGTAGAAAATTATAAAGATGCAAAATATGCTAAAATTATATACAATTCTTACTCGAACCTGAAAGCGCACCAACGGACACAATTTAGAAATGTTATGCTTCAAATATGATTTTAAATACTACTTCGGTTCAGTTCGATTTTTTATTGGTTTTTAACATGAAAATCGAACCGAACCAGTACTTTTCGATTTTTAAAATTTTTCAATCAATATGTCCAGTTTTTAGCTGAAAACCTAAACTGATCCCTTGGTTCGGTTCGGTTTTTTCGATTTTTCGATTTTTTATTGCACGCCTACTTGCTCTATCTGCTTCCCAAAAAACATGAGAAATTTTCGAACAAAAATTATCAATATTGGCAACATAAGTGAAACCAACATCATTAAAATAGCAACTCCTTGTACACAACTTGAAATTGAAGAGTCAACCGAATAATTAAATGTTGCCTCACTCTAAGGGCACCTTCTGGTTGTGAAGGGTTAAATATGGAAGCAAAGAAAAGTTAATTTTGCTCCATTTAAAATTCAATCCTCTTGCTAAAGCAACAACAAAACAAAATAAAAATAAAAAATACTTCTAATTCCTGCATTCCAATTGAAACTTTATTATTGTGTTTGACGCAAGCAACATGCAGGTTAAAATATCAATAAAATTGATTAAATTTCAATTCAAAAGTTAGAATACTAATCTTGACGTAAGCAACCAAGTGAGTGAAAATTGAATAAATTAATTTTCAATTTCAACCCTAACAAAGCAAATTGTCGGCTGCAAGCTGATGGAAAAAGGAAAAGAGAAATAAACCTTTTTATTTCCAATATTTCATGCACAATCGAACCACACCGATTCAATTGCAATCACAATTAATCCGAGGCACCGCCAATGAAAGATATCTTGTTGCAATACACTGCACTATTTTTTTTAGGTTAAAAAAAACAAATCTCTAATTTAGAGGGACTCTGATACCATGATAAAGAAGTAATTGGCCAAAACCATAGGCCATTTTCATTGAATTTTCCAACTTATAAAGAATACATCAAATATCTAACCCTAAAAGAGTATCTACAATATTTAAATAATAAAATCTAATAGATATAAAATATTTATAATTCCTAATACAAAACCATGTTTTAATAGCTAAAAAAAGTATTGCCATCATGTACGATCTGTTAATACAAATAGTTGATATATTGTTACTACTATTTTTATATATTTGAATACTTGTTTTATTTGTTCAGGTTACTTTTACTTAATTAATCTTAATCCTACTTAGTTCTTGTACTAGTTAGCAACAAAGTCTGCTATATATATGATCTTCCATTAATAAAATGTAGCAGTTTTCCCTCAAATCCGTGTTATGATATTAGAAAAGTCTTTTTTTCCCTAAAACTCAAAATTAGTACAAAACTCACATTGTTTCCTTTCTTCTTGACCGATTTCAATGACAGATTAGAACACAGCCAACATTGATGCATCATCTCTCGAAGCTCAGTTCATTTTATATATCACATTCACCCTTATTTTTCATCTACACTAAAACTCGTAAAACCTAGCCATTGATTGAAGTCAAGAATTATAATTTTTGGAAACTTGGAGTCCTCATATATCGCTCTTTCTAGAAGGAATAAGGAGGAATTTTTTACTCGAAATTAGATAGAGGAAACAATCAACGGGACTTCATCGTTGGCCTAGAGTGTGATAACTCTCAATTAGAGAGTTATTTAGTCCTCCATTAAGATGTTTTCAATAGAGATTTATGCATTATTATATTATTTTGATACATAGAATCACCGTAGAATAGAGAAATACACATAAAAGTCAATGCATATAGTAAAAGAGGCCAGGATTAGAAATATTAAGAAAAAAAGTGTTTTGTGTCAAAATGTGTAAGTTTTTAGCATTTTGTAATGCATTTCTGGAACCCCATATCTCGTTGATCTCTTTTCATTCTTTTAGGGTTGTTGAATGCCGAGTTTGCTAAGTAAAGCCAAATCGAGAGGAGTACTTAAATTGACGTGAAGAAATAATGTTTGAAGAGCGAGCTTCACTTCTTCAGCATTCGCCCAAGCATTGACGAGTCTGCCAGCTTGGCGCTGTGGTCCTGGCCAGTGCCAGAAAAGCCTGATGTGGTCCCCCTCTGCTGAGGTCATACATGGAGTGGGGGAGCAAGTCACTTTTTGCCCTAAAATTTGAGCCGTTCATCTACCTTTTGGAAGAGACTATTTAAGGATCATTTTAGGGATTTGAATGGAGGCTGGATTGAGAGCCCCAAAAGTCTACAACATTTGTTCCAGCTTTTGTAAAGACCCGACCCAAAAGTAGTACTAAACTAGGTCTTTAACCAGCATGCATGACTTTAAATCTCATTTAATGTGGAAATTAAAGGCAGAGAAAACTAAAATCATCTAAAAGCAATTAACATTTATTTCATTCAAATAACCTGTTCCAAATACATTTCAAATCAGCCCCGGCCGGAGCGTTCAACTCAACTTAATCAAATAATTCTTAAAGACAGTTAAATGCTCCTAAGGGCTTTGTGCCCAGCTACATGCTGAATAACATAAACAAAATAGTAATGACACAAGAGAGTGTCTACAACGGTCCCCATGATCAAACAACCTCCTCCAGCCATCTCGGTGCAGTCCCAAGTTACCTGGTGGAAAACCACAGAATAAGGGTGAGGAAACAAGTTTACTCAGTAAGAATCCACAACCGGGGTACAGTACGATACAACTGGTCATCTAGCATACAAGTATACATGCAAACAACTACCAACACAAATTGACTTACTTGTCTTGGGTTGTCAATACAATCCAAGAACTGATGCCAACTCGTGGCCTTACTCTGATGCCCATCGGGGTCTTACACCTTTGAGTTATCCTGTAACTCTAGAATCGCTCGAGAATCTCTGATTCTCGGTCTAAGCTCAACTACACAATCTTTATAAGGAAACTGGGTGTACTGTTCTCAAGATCCCGAGGTAGTCTCCAGTCGGTGAATCAAGAGCGTACGCGCACACCACATGCTGCTGCAAACCAGGTAAATGCTGGGTCTAGGGCAAACTATCCTGGTCTAGGTACGCATGCCTAAAAGACTCAGAAGGTGTCATTGAATCATAGGGATGCGAGACCTCGACATCGAGCTATGTCAGCATGAATCACCACTTGTAAGGACCCGTCCAAATAACGGTCCTAAACCTAGGTCCTTACTACATGCATGACTTTAAATGCGGGAATAAAGAACACGAATATCAGCAGGATTCGAATTTTAAAGCAGAACATCATACACCATTTAAACTAAGGAACCTGTTCCTGTTTCCAAGCCACATGTTCCAAAGTAAAACATTTAAATACCTCCCTGGCCAGAGAACTTTAAATAAACATACTCTTCCATTCAAAAACAAATTAAAGGAATCCAGACAGATATTCGATAAGAAACTCCTAAGGGCTCCGTACCCTGTCTACATGCAATGAAAACAGTTTTAAAAATCATCTCAATAATAATGACTCAGAGTATGTAGTTTGAAACTTAAAACAAGCTAAAACAACGGTCCATGATCCATCCTTTGCGCCTCCAGCCATCAACGTCACTGCTCCAAGTTACCTGTGGAACCACAAATAATAAGGGTGAGTAAAACTAGTTTACTCAGTAAGAATCCCCGACCGGGGTACAATACGTTACAATCTAGCATCCAATCAAAAGTATACAAGGCATAGCTAACTCACTTTACATTCTCTTTCATGCTTTTCATACTTTCATTCTCTTTCTTACTTTTCATGCTTGGATGCCATTTTGCGGACTTATACCATTTCCAACTTTTCATGACGTGACATAACATAACATACATACATGACTCGAGCTCTCAGTCTTACTTTGCTCGTCTTTACATGGCTGGGTAAACTTTGGGTACACTGAACTCAAGATCCCGAGGGAGCTCTCTACTTGGCGCTGTAATGAGCGTGTGCATGCACCCCATGCTGCTGGCACCAGGTAAAAGCTTGGTCTAGGGCTAACTGCCCTGGTCCAGGTTCGCATGACCTAATGACTCGGATCGGTGTCGCTGACAACAGGGGTGCGAGACCTCGGCACAAAACTGTTGCCAACCATTAGGCACCGTACGCCTTCAGCTAGGATACGTCCAAGGGTAGGCTCTCACCCAATGGATCGGTCCTAGCCCCTTCAGGCGAAAATCTTGGCTACTGTCGACACGCTGAGATCGTGTCGACGATCGGGGATGGGACAAGTCTCATCATCCTCCCGACCATCTCGGCTCCCTTTTGGCCGCTCACCCAAGACTGTGGACTAGGCTGCCGACATAGTTAGCTAAACCACAGCGACGGGTTAGAGACGGGGTACGACCTCGCATCCCTTCCACAAAGCCTGGATGATGACTCCTGCAACTCTAACTAAGGTACGCAAGCATTTATCATACAACTTTACATAATCAGAGAAGGACGAATCAAATCCTAACATGTCACTACGAGCATACAAATAGCCAGATAACAATTCATACAATACATAGTCAACCTAGCAGGGCTCTACATGTTAGAGAAGGAAACATACATGTCAACAGAGTTTAACAAGATAAATCCTATCCACTAACAAGCAGCAGTTGATAAACAAGCACACAATCAACTGTATAAAAAGTAACGTATCGTCAAGGAACCGTAGTAAGGAAATCCTTACCTGGATTAGGAGACAAACAAACAACGAGAATAAAATGCTCCTAGAGCTGCAGACCACCATGATAAATATCACCTAACCAGAACAATCAATAAATAATAAATAAACAATAAAACTATCCAAAACAGCCCCTAACAAGTAACCAACAACAAAACAGCGGGGCGTTACCCAAACAAAGAAGTTGCTGCTGCCCGAGCTGTAGCCAAAAGATCAACCAAACAAGACGGTTTCGACCCAACACCAAACTTAGCAGGGATGTCCAAACCTGATGAGGCACGAGGAAGCAATCGAACGACGAACACACGCTACAACAACAATCCATTTAAAAACAAATATAGGAGCCCATTTAAAACAACACCAGCCACCCCAACTAGAACTTAGTGAACCCACAACTCAACGCCTAACCAAAAAGGATAAACTCCAGCCACTTCCTAATATATTTTCCATTTAATAACCAAATCCATCATTTAGAATTCATGTTGTAAAATATACGACTTGATCAAGGCTTATATCAAAATTCCATAATGTTTGCATTTAAGGACAATTATCAATACTTTGGGGGTTCACAATGAACTAACTCACCAACAAAAGTCTAATAAACTTCTTGCAATTTTAATAATTAATTCTTACAACCTCATACTAAACAACACCAAAAGATGAGCATTTAACCATCGTCACCAAATTAAAAGTTTGCGTTGAAATAAAGGACAAATCTTATCGCTTAAGCCCCACCACACACGCGAATCCAAGGTCGGGAGTGAAGAGGAGCTAGAAGATAAATCCTTAGAAAATGGTTGAACTAAAATCCCTACGGCAGGAGTTCCTTTTGTCTATCGTGGGAGTGAGAAAAGAATAAAATAAAATAAAGAAAACAATTTTTTCTTATCTCTTTATTGCCGACTGCTGCATTAGGAGGTGGAAGGGAATTAATTCATTTGTTTCAAATAATCAGATTGGATTTAGGTTTCATTAGTATCCAAGAGTTACTAAAATGCCCCTCCCCTATTAATACCATTTATCACTTATCTTAATACAACGTAAATATACTATAATGCTCATAATGCCATTTTAATTTAAATTGAACTTATCATTTAATTTCAACCCATCATGCTTCCAACGCCAACACCCCCTCTCATTAAATTCTAGCCACAAACTAATTTGCAAGCTAGCCCTTCCAACTCTAAAATCTCGCAACAAGGGCCTACCAAAGCCACAATCCAACCAATAACCAATCATGACAAGAACACAAATAAACAATTATTTCCGAATTAATTCGACCCTAACCAAAGACCGAATAACTGAAATAATGGCGAAACCAACTAGAAGAGACGTTCTGAAATTCTGGGCCGTTACACCACTAGCCTGCGGCTAGGTCCCGCTCACAGCAGGCTTACACTGTGAGTCGGTCCTGCCCAAAGGCTGCAGAACTTGGGTATGCCAACATGATGTGAATCGTATTGGCGATCGGGGATGGGACAAGCCTCGTCATCCTCCCGGTCGGCGGGGCAACTATACGTCGTGCCCACTCGCCCAAGAACTGCGGACTGGGTATACGTCCTCGCGCATCCCTGCCAATGGGAAAATTACTTTATGCCTCTCGCCCATAGATGATGACCCCTAGACAAGTTCTACTCTAAGATCAGCAACTAGCTACAAAACGCGCTACACAGTCATATAGAGGAACAAGCCCTAACATGATACTACGACCAGAACAGAATAACGGAATCATGCCAGAAAGGAACAACTTAGCATGGTACTAGCATGTTCAAGCAGATAAAAATCATACATGTCAGCCAGAGATGGTAAACAGAGAATCCTATCCACTAACATGCTCATAATCGTAAACAAGCAACAAGCATACATCACAGAATATATCGCAGGGTCTACACAACCTCGGTAAGAAATCCTTACCTGGTATTGGCGAACTAACACACACAAGAGCTGCAAGTCACCACAAGAACCTAACAATTTATAAATAAGCAACCATAAATTTCTAAGTAAAAAGCTAAAGGAAACAGCCTGTAAAAGGCTTGGACAGCAGCGAATCGAACAATGAAAGGTAGCGAGACGATACCCGAAGCGAAGACGAAAGCACGGCTGGGCAGCAGCTCGTTCGCGATTGCTCATGTGAACGAAGGCAGCGAACGGAAGCTGGGACGATCACAGACAGACGAAAATGCGAGGCTCGGGTTCGCTGTTGCAAAACTGCAGGGCGAAAGCGAACTGTTGCGGATGACACGGTCTGAGCGAACAAGGTCTGCTGCGGTGCAGTTGGTGAAGACGAATGGAAAGGACTCGAGCAGCAACTGCAACTCGTGAAGAAGAGAACAAACCAACGAAACGAACTTAGAACTCGAGGCAGAACATCAACGAAGTCGCGATAGCAAGAAGGAACGAAGAGAAAAGGGCGAACGAACTGTACCTTGAAGAACCCCGACGTTGATGGCGAAACGGAACTATGAGACGAGGAAGACTGCAGCTGGAACGGAAAACCAAACAAACAACACAGAACCGCTCAACAAAGCCCAACCAACCCTCGAAAACGTGGAGAGACGAACGCAGCACGAAACCCTTACCTCTGAAGGCCTGAGATGCGAGCGAGAAGACCACGGGACGACGGTGAACTCAAAGGGAAGAAGTTCCGACAACAGCTGGTTCGAACCAACAAAACAACCCTTAGCCAAATGATGCTCGGACGGCAAGAAGGTGAAGCAGACAAGAGCGAAACCAGGAATGACGAAGGAGAAGATGCTTACCTCGACCAGCGGCGACGAAGTGGCTGCAAACCAGGCGGTGGCGAAAATGTTAGAGAGAGCTCAAGCGGCAGCGACAAAAATTGCTTCTTGGAAAGTGTGAGAATGAGATGAAGCCCACAAACCCTAATGATTAATACCCTTCCTTTTTCCTTTATTTTTAATTTAAAATAAAAAAAAAATAAACTCCATAAGGTCCTTGGTTCAAATCCCAACGACGACAATATTTAACTCCTAATTTCACCAATTAAATACAATGCTCCAAAACCTCCAAAACACAAATCAACACTTTTAAATCCATAAATCTCGAACGAACTCCACGACCTAGATTTATCAATAAATAACATGTCAAGAACCAAGAACAAACTCAACTAATTAAATCCAATTTCGAATTCCCTTCAAGGACCAAATAACAGGAATAACGGCCAAATCAACCTGAAACGTCTTTTTGAAATTACGGGCTGTTATAGCTTTTCTGCATTTTAGTATTTCCGAACCTTCTTCTTTCTATTTTCTTTTTCCATCTTATATATTGTAGTTTTCTTGAGCATGAACTTTTGTGGATGCTCGATATTGTAGCCTGTAGTCGTTTTGTCGTATTTTGTTGTTTTCTTCACTTTTAAGTACGTTGCTTTGCTTAGTTGTTGATCTGGAGTTTTATGCAAGTCTTGTGGGTACTGTTTCATTGTTGAACTGTTGAATAGATTGAGTAATCATTTCTGGCGCACAACGTTTACAACATTTCTTCTTCCTGTTTTTGTTCCTCATAGCATGATGATGAGTTAGACACGTTTAGGCGTAGGTTAAGGGATGAGTGTGTGATGTATGTTTCTTGGGTGAGTAGGGGGATGTCGGGCTAAGACATCGTAGGCATTTTAATTAAGAGCATGTTTCGATTGGCCATCCATTCATGTTTGCTTTTCTTTTCTTTTCATCTCGAGAGAGAGAGGGGTTAGAGATCTACTATAGATGTTCATTAGTTTCAGTGTTAGGATCTCCTACCTGTTAAAGAGGGAGACTAGAGGTAGTCATCTCGCTAGTGCGCATTTCATGCTTGTTAGTTTAAGGTTTAGATGCGAGAGCTCAAACCTGATGCGGATGATTGCATCTCTAGAGAGAGCTTTAAGTTTCATGTTGTGTGGAGTCTGCTTCTCACCATAGTATCACCCCTGTTGCATGTTAATCACACTTAAACACCCTTAACCCGACCCTATCTTTTCATCGAAGTAACTCTTCTGTTTTAAACATTTGATTTAGCATTTCTATTCCCAGTAACATTCTATTTGTTATTTTTATTTTATGTAGTCTTTAGAATTTTATATTGCAATTGCAAGCTATTTCCATTTACGTTTAGAACAGATTGTGTCGTCACTAAAAATATCCTTTACATTTATGTTTATGACTTTTCACTTAGCACTTATTAAGATAAACCAGTCCCTGTGGAGAATGGCTTTTACTTATCACTTGATCACAATTGACCATGTATACTTGCATGAAATCTGTTGAATGCTGAGAACATTTCATTTTAAGTATTATATTTGACTAGATTTTTATACATTAATAGGAGCAGTGTCAACCAATCAAAGTGCAACAACGATGTTATAGCCTCTTAATCATCAATTTAGTTTAAAAAACAACAATAATGTGTACACTGGTTCAGTGAAAGAGATTTGGGGTGAGTTAGAAGAAAGGTATGAAGAAAGCAATGAGCCACAATTTTTTTTTTCTATGCCAATCACTCATTACGACGGTGCAAGGAAATCTTTCGATAGAAGTGTATTTTATACAAATGAAAATGATTTGGCAAGATCTCTCCAATTTTAGACCTATAGAAGTGTGTTCTTGTGTTGCTATGAAGCCATTTCTTGTTCATCTTGATTAAGAGTAAGTAGTTCTTTTTATTATGGGCCTTAATGACACTTATGATGTTGTTCCACACAAATTTTACTCATGGATCCTCTTTCATCTATCAATAAGGTGTTTTTGCTCCTTGTCTAAGAAGAACGTTTACTCATGGATCCTTTTCCATCAATCCTCTCAATATGAAACTAAGAATGCTTCTACTGGGGCTATTCTATTATGTTATCTAGTGGATTTACTACGGGTGCGAATATGAATTCTTTTCAAGTTTAAGTGAGGATAAGTGTTTTTAGCTTACAGATTTCCTTTTTGTCTCACAAATACGTCCTAATGCTTGAAATAGAGTATCTCAATGATGGAAACAAATAAGTTTGGGGGAACTAAGTCTCCCCTTCATTGAGGGCAAGCTCGGTATATATAAGATCAAAACATTATGAGTAAAATTAAGGCACAAAAGAGCGAATAGCCATAGAAAATTTGAAGTATTCCTTTGTCTACTGAAAGCGTAAGCTCGAGACATTCCAATAGCTTAGGTGAAATGCTTTATGCTCAAACGAACTATCCAAGGAACTACGAAATTGTGGGCATGAGTACAAACTGAGTAGGAATGCGTAAAGCAAAAGAGAAACTCCTCGAGGTATTTGAGAACCTAAAAGGCACTCTTTGACATAATGTTTTGGGCAGAATCTTTTGGGCAAACTTAGATGAAGAAGTGATTGAGTATAATAGATTAAGCGATAAGAATTAATTATAATGAGGAATAGTCTATCAGTCACGATAAGGAGGAATTTAAAGCAAACCTAAGTCTTTTGAAAATTCAGAAAATTTAATAGAGAGTGAAGTTTTACATAAAAATTATAGATGTGATAAGACATTCTAAGGTTGGGATCAAGAAAGAATTGAGTTAGTAAAACAAAATGCTAATAGGTAGATCATGCATTGCTCGAAACTAGCAATGATTTAAGTTTGAGGGTTTGATAGCTCTCAAATAAAACATAAATCGGGTTATTAACTAAGTATTTTCTTTAGGTTCTTGGGACAATTGATTGGGTAAAAGCTAAAATACGAATGAAAACGATAGAATTTACACACATCCACATTTGGACATTAAGAAAGCTAGCATCACATTTTCTGAGTAAATGAGAGAACAAACTGCACTAATACGTGTATAATTGCTAGCATGGTTGAAAGCTGAAGATACTACTGCATTAGAGTAAAACGACTGGCATAGTAGAGACCCCAAGGCACCAAAAAAACTACCACATTCGAAGAATCACACCATCGTGGAAATCTAAGAGAATCAATTAGCGAAAATTTAGGCGATAATGGAGACATTCCAGCACCATCTAAGCTTACTAGCCAAGTAAACCGACCTTATATAAAGATCACGAGAAACCCTAAATAGAGGTTGGTTGGCCGAGAGTCGATTCACTCTAGTGTATTCTGTCGTATGAAGAAGATAACTTGAAGGTGTTCGTGGTATCTGATGACAAAGAGTCCACCCATCTGCAACAACTGCACCATTTCCTTATAGTTATTTCTTTTGTAGTTAGGAGTAGTTCATATACTTTTAGTTAACTATTCATAATGTTATTTCATACTTTCTATTATGTTTTCCCCTTTCATTATATTACATTAGATTATGAAGTATTTGGTGAGAATTCGTATGTAGAATGAATGTTAGGATTGCAGGTAAATAAATTTTATAATGTTGTTTATATATTAAGCATGCGTCAATTAGCTACCTACGTATGCTAGCCACCATAGAACTCGAGAGAGGGAATTGGCTGAAGATCACAACAGGTTACGTTAGGTCGAGGTCTCTCACATGGTTTAAGGAGTTAGAGATAACCTTACTAATGCATGTGTTGCCCAGAATCTAGTATGGAGAATCACAACGAGAGCTGAGTTTTCCATAAATCAATGAATACAAAATTAGTCATTATAAATAGGGAAGCATGAAATATATCTTACCATAAATCGCATGATCAACATCATTAACATTCTCATTCGTCACCTAAGCCTATTTAAGTTTCTCATAGTAGGACCATAATCAAACAATCAACACCCATTGAATTTACATATTTTACACGACTCTTAAGTTATCAAGATTAATTTTAGACATCAATCCCTATGAAGATCGATATTATATACTCACTTGACTGCAGTTCAACTGCGTATACTTGCGTGAAACAATTTTTAGTGTAGAATTTAGGGATAAATCTTATACTTGAATAACTTAACTAAATTATATTGTAGTTGTATCGCGATCATCATATATAACACCACATAGAAAATTAGCTATTCCACAATTCAATTAACAACAATGCAACCAACCATCACTTAACAATACAAATAAGTCACATCAGATACCTATTCGATGAAGAGTCATAAACAATCAACAATTACCAAAAGAACCCCTAGGGGAGAATTGACCATTTTGCCCCTAGAGTTCCACCAAACAACAAACACTAATTAATCGCTGATAAATACAAATAAATATATGAACAATAAAATTTGAAGAAAACCGAAACGTGGGTACTCAAGAGCTTCCCGTAATATTTCCTTTAATAATTGTTTGTTTTGAAATTTGAAAAAGGTTAAAGAGGTTTTTATTTTATGGTTTTGAGTACAAATTGAGGGAAGGAGAATTACAAATATTGTTTCTAGGGATCGAACTTGTGACCGTGGAGTGGAAATAGATTAACATCAAACTAGGTAACCAATCGCTCCACCAACCCATTTAGTATTGTTATATTAGTTTTATGTGTTTGCCCACATGCAACTTTTTGAATATTATAACATTATTATTCATCGTGTCTAACGATAAGTTTTTTAAAAGAGAAAGAAAGTTATATGTTATATATTACTTTTATGTGTTTGCCTGAATGCATATTTTTTAATATTATAATATTATAATATTATCATTTGTTGTGTCAAATGGTAACTTTGAATATTATAATAATTTTATACATTGTGTCTAAATAGTAACTTTGAATATTATAATATTATTATGTATTGTGTCTAACGGTAACTTTGCATCTTTATGTCTATTTAAGCTTCATCTTCTCCACCAAATGAAAACACCAAGTTTCATATTTGTGAATCCTCCAAAATAAAGAAGTTTTCATTGTTGCTTTCTCCAAACTTTCAATTTTTCTTATTCTTGAGAGAGAAATTATTGTATTGTAAGAATTTGATTTGTGAAATTTAAATTTGTAAATCCACTCATTGAGAGAGTTTGGTCATCTAGATCTTACATTTCCAAATCATTGTACGATTTTTTATTGATCCATAAAAAGAGAGGTTGTATTGATTTGATCTTGAGCCGTGGAAAGAGTCTCCATTGTTTTAGTGGAATACCCAAGAAGAGCTTAGGGAGTCGAGTAGGTGTGTCGAACCACTGTAAATTCACGGTGCCAATTTCGCTATCCCTATCTTCTTTAATTTTTTCAATTAATTTATTGTTATATTATATTAATTGTACTTATATGTTTATTTTGGTTGGTATAATTTTATCTTGATATATTCTTTACCAATCTTAATATTATAATTTAGTAGGGTGCTTGAAATTGGTTTTTGATAATTTCTAATCTAATTTGCATGATATTTTTGGTTAAATTGATTGTTTAGTAAAAAGTAAATTTATTTATTTAATTGAGCTCATATTAGGAAAAAGTTTTATAAAAGTGAACCTTATTCACCATCCTAAGGGTTGCCATACCGATCCAACAATGGGTATTGAAGGAGTTGCTCTTTGGATAAAAATATTTTTCAAATATTATTTTGATGCAAACGGGGAAAGAATGAGCGATAACCCCTAATTCCTCCCAAATGATTTACCCCTAATTAATCTTTAATTAAAACCAACCTAAAATCCTGCCATCGAGCCCCACAGAGGGACTTTAATTAAACCTATAATTTCCTTCTTTTCCAACCAATCCAACTCTTGCTAGGGCGCGAGTTCGAGACCCACCAACCTCACTATTTATTTCTTTTATTTTTCTCCTTTTCAAACAAGGAAACCCGAGAGCAAATCTTACACCTAAACCAAGAAACCCAAGAAACACTATTTAAAAACCAAGAAAGCAAGAATTCTTATTTTAAAATAACCAACGTTAAACCGTAAACGGCCAAGACTAACCTTATCCGACGATCCAAGAACCCAGGCCGTTACAATACTCCCTCCTCGGGAGACTTCCGTCCTCGGGAGTCACTAAGGCTGGAACAACTCCGGATAGTTCCTTCTCCTCTCACCCTCTAATTCCCACGTAGCTTCCTCGACTGACTGACTGCGCCACTGTACCTTTACAAGATCTATACCTCTGTTTCTCAAAACTTTCCTTTCAAAAGCCAAAATCTTGACCGGTCTTTCCTCGAAACTCAAATCCTTATTTATCTGCAAAGGCTCGTGATCCACCACATGAGATGGGTCAGCAACGTACTGGCGAAGCATCGAAACGTGGAACACATTATGAATAGCTGACAACGATGGCGGCAACGCTAAACGGTAGGCAAAAATCCCAACCCTCTCGAGAATCTGAAACGGCCCAACAAACCTGGGGCTCAGCTTGCCCCACTTTCCAAACCTCAGAACACCGCACATCGGCGCTATCTTCAGGAAAACATGCTGGCCAACCTCAAATTCTAAATTCTGACGTCTGACATCTGCGTAACTCTTCTGCCTACTCTGTGAAGTCAACATACGAGCCTTGATCTTGTGCACTGCCTCGTTGGTCAACTGAAGCAACTCGAAGCCCAAAATCTTCCTGTCACCGACCTCATCCCAGAAAACCGGGGACATACACCTCTTACCGTACAAAGTCTCAAACGGCACCATCTGAATCGTCGCCTGATAATCGTTATTGTACGCGAACTCCATTAAATACAAGTAACGATCCCAACTACTTGGAAAGTCAAGAATGCAGGCTCGCATCATATCCTCTACAATCTGGTTCACCCGCTCGGTCTGACCATCTGTCTGCGGATGAAAAGCTGTGCTGAAGTTACACTCGGTGCCTAGCCTTGCCTGAAGTAAATTTAGAGTCTCGGTCTGAAATGATCTTTACTAGCACCCGATGGTGCTGGACAATCTGCTCAAAAAACAATCTTGCCCACTGCTCCACGGTATAGTTTGCTTTACCGGGGACGAAGTGCGCACACTTGGTCAGCTTGTCCACTACTACCCAAATCTGAGTATACCCTCGCTGAGTCGCTGGCAAACCCACAATATAATCCATGGTGATCTCTTCCCATTTCCACTGCGGTACAATGAGTGACTGTAACAACCCTGCCGGTTTCTGTCTGGGTGCCTTGACTTGCTGACAAGTCAAACACCTACTCACAAACTGCGCAATATCCTTCTTCATTCCCATCCACCAAAAGGTCTGTTTCAGGTCCTGGTACATCTTGTTACCCCCTGGATGCCAAGTAAAAGGTGAGGTATGAGCCTCGGTCAACAACTCGGTACGAAGATCAGCATCTGCCGGAACACACAAACGACCCCTGAATCTCAACCCACCATCTGCTGAAACCACAAAATCAAAATCTCCGTCTGCCTGAACCCTCTCATACAAACCCCTCATCTTCGGATCATTCAACTGACTGGCTAGGATCTTCTATCTGATAGACGGCTGAATAGTCAACTGAGCTACCCTGGCGGTAAATTCTCCCAACATAACTGCGATGCCGACTCTCTCCAGGTCTTTTCTGATGAAACTCCTCGGATTCGACAACACGGTCGAGTGCGAGGTTTTCCTACTCAAGGCATCTGCAACCACATTTGCCTTATCAGGATGATACAAAATCTCGCAATCGTAATCCTTAACTAACTCTAACTACCTCCTATGCCTCATGTTAAGCTCCTTTTGAGTGAAGAAGTACTTGAGACTCTGGTGATCAGTAAACAACTGGATTTTCTCGCCATACAGATAGTGCCTCCAAATTTTCAATGAAAAAATGACCGCCTCCAACTCCATGTCATGAGTTAGGTAATTCTGCTCATAGGGCTTCAACTGCCTCAAAGCATATGCTATAACCCTGCCCTTTTGCATCAGTACACAGCCCAAACCGAACTTACTGGCATCGCTATAAACTACAAAACCACCGGTGCCCTCTAGAACTGACAAAACCGGAGCTGTCGTCAAAATGCGCTTCAACTGTACAAAACTATCTTCGCACTCACTGCTTCTATCCTCAAGCCAAAAGTCGCACTTCGAGAACTTAGCATACAACGAGTTCTCTCTCAGAGCTGAAAGGATCTGTCTTAGGTGTGAGGCATGGTCCTCCTTGGTCTTAGAATAAATTCAAATGTCGTCTATGAACACGATGACAAAGCAATCTAAGAATACCTTGAATACTCTGTCCATCATGTCCATAAACGCAGCCGGGGCGTTCGTCAGTCTAAATGACAAGACCACGAACTCATAGTGACCATACCTCGATTTGAAAGCTGTTTTAGGGATGTCTGAATCTTGAATCCTCAACTGATGGTACCCTGATCTTAAATAAATCTTGGAGAACACTGAAGCTCCCTGCAGCTGGTCAAACAAATCATCTATGCGCGGTAACGGGTACTTATTCTTGATCGTGACCTTGTTCAACTCTCGGTAATCGATGCACAGATGCATCGAACCGTCTTTCTTTTTCACGAACAAAACTGGTGCTCCCCACGGGGACACACTTGGTCTAATAAAACCACGGTCTAACATCTCCTGCAACTGCTCTTTCAACTCTTTTAACTCGGTCGGCGCCATCCGGTACGGAGCCTTTGAGATAGGAAGGGTTTCTGGCTCAAGCTCGATGGTAAAGTCCACCTCTCACTTAGACGGCAAACCCGATAACTCTTATGGAAAAACATCCACGAACTCTTGCACCACAGGCACACTATCAACAGTCTTCGGAACGATGCTCTCCCCAGACAACTTAGCAAGGACACCCCAAGCTCCTCGGGATAACAGACGACGGGCTTTCACTGCTGAGACTACGTGCGGGCACACGCCGCCGCGAACTCCTCGAAACTTAAAACTAGGCTGTCCAGGCGGCCTGAAAACTACCTCTTTCTGTCTACAATCTATTACCTCGTGGTTCTCAGCTAACCACTCCATGCCTAGAATCACATCGAAACCACTCATGGCCAACACTATGAGTGAAACCTCTAGAACCTCGTTGAATATCCGTATCCGACCTGCCTTAACCTTTAGGCTAGCTAACATGCTAACTCCCGAAGGAGTTGCCACAGACATCTCAAACCCTAAAGGCTCTAAACTCAAACAAGCATACTCAGAAAAAGCAGCAGATATAAAAGAATACGTAGAGCCAGAATCAAATAAAACAAACGCGTAGTGGTCCAAAACAAGGAGCGTACCTGCCACAACGGCGTCTGTACGATCTGCCTCCTGACGGGTCGTTGCAAACACGTGACCTTGCTGATGTGCTGGCTGAGCTGCCACTGCTGCTTGACCATAGTTCCGGGCCAGGTGCCCCTCATTACCACACTTGAAACAAACCCCTGAACCGGCACGACAAGCCCCAAAATGAAGCCTACCACAAGTCTTACAAGGAGGTGTCTGCTGCTGGCCGCCCTGTTAGAGAGGCTGGAAATGACTCTGGTTCCCTTGACCACGGAACTGGTCCTTCTTCTGAAAGTTCCCAGAACGGTTCTGACTGTTTCCATACTGCTTACTGTGCCCCTCAAACTTTCTCTTTTAGCCTGAAGCCATTGGGGCCTTGAAAACTGGTTTGGCTGCTACTGCCTGATCTGGTCGATCCTTGGCATTATAGATAATAGCCAACTCGACCGCCTTTGCGAACGTCTCTAGGGCAAGGGCTCTCACATATTGAGACAACCTATGCCTCAAACCTCCAATGAACCGTCCTATCTTTAACTCCGGTATGGCTATCAATGACTCAACAAAATAGCCATACTCCGAGAACTTCCATTCATACTCTTCCACTGAATTAGACTCCTCTTGAGGTTTGAAAACTGCTCAACCATTTTCTGTCTCACCTCAGCACTGATGTACTTGGTGTTGAAAGCTGACTTGAAAAACTCCCAACAGACTGGTGGGGACCCAGCTGGCCTCTCCTTTAGGGTGGCCTCCTACCACCTCCTGGCTGCGCCAGCTAAGACGTGAGTTGCGCACCTCGGCTTCTGAACCTCGGGGCACTCCAAAATGAGAAAGGTGTACTCCAGGTTCGAGATCCACATAGTTGCTGACATGGGATCTCCTCTAGCATCAAACTTCTCAGGTCTCCACTTAACGAATCCTTAAGCCACCTTCCCAATTCATCAGCACCCCTTTCCCTTGCGGGCTCAATGACAACTGGTTCCTGCAGAACGGTGGTGCTGGTGGAACGGGAGCTGCTGGGGCTACTGGCACTACTGGTGCCACTAATGCTACTAGGGCTACTAACACTGCTGGTGCCACTGGTGCTGCTGGGGCTGCGGGAACTGCTGGATCAAACGGGTCAGGTGCTCTATCTGAGCCCGAGATTCCTCTTGCTGGGAAGCTAACTGAGCATGTGCCTCCTCTCACTGAGCGGCCAACTGAGCTAGCGACTCGGTTCTCTGCGTGGCCATCTGGGCACGGGACTCTTCCCTCTGAGCCTCCAACTGGGCTTGTGTCTCAGCCCTCTGCTGTGCTCTCTGGTCACTAAGCAAGCTAACAATCATGGACCTCATCGAAGCTGCAAAGTCTGCCCTAGAGTTAGTCTCTTGTTGAACAGTAGTATCCACCCCATCACTGGGTGAATCAGAAGCTGGTGCCATAGGGGGCCTGTTATCTGCCTCCCCTTGGGACGATGTCCCAGCCGTATCAGAACCTATGCGAACACCCTGGCTAACTGGCCGGGATGTTCCCCTCCCTCTTCCTCTTCTGGTGGCTGCGATACTGGTGATCTGCATCCAGCGCAATCAACGAGTCAGAACCTGCTCGTCTCTACCACAAACAACTAGACAAGCATACTCTAAAAACCATATTACAATTTCTTAACCCTTCTTAAAAATGTAACTAAAGAGCATACCTGCCAGCTGTAGGAGAGTGGAGTATCATGGAAAACAACCTACAAAAGCTGGTCAGTCTACAGAATCTAGGACTCTGGGCTCTTATACCAACTGTAAAGACCCGACCTGAATAGCGGTCATAAACCTAGGTCTTTAGCTCATGCATGACTTTAAATGCGAAAATAAACATACGGAACCTAGTCCAGATTCGTATAGGTAAAACAACCATCAAATTTAAAGCATTCAAACATCATTAAGTTAAACACAAAGAAACCTGTCCCTGTTTCCAAGTAACCTGTTTCAAAGGAAAAACATGCAATGCCTCCCTGGCCAGAGAATTCCGTAATAACATTTCTAGTTCATTTAAAACGTCAAAGGAATCCAGACAACAAAGTTCAGATAAAGAACCTAAGGGCTCCGTGCCAAACTACATGCAATGAAAATCCTTAAAACAAACAGTAACATTTCTCAATCCCAGAGTAAAATAACAGTTTATTAAAAACTATAATCAGAAGCATGTTCCATGATCTCCCTACTCCCCTCCAGCCACCAGCGACGCTGCTCCAGGTTACTTGTGGATCAACAAATAATAAGGGTGAGCAAACGAGTTTACTCAGTAAGAATCCCCGACCGGGGTACAATACGTTCAAACTCAACAACAGCTAAAGGTATACAAGTCAACAAAACTTTCTTACTTTTCTCAAACATACAACTGTTCTACATGTCTATCTGATTTCTGTTAACCTACAAGATTGCCATTTTGCGGACTTACACCTTTAGGTTTTCTCAACACAATAGTGTTCTCGAGCTCTCAGGAAACTTGCTCCTCTGACTAGGCTTTCTACTGTGGGTACACTATCTCAAGATCCCGAGGGAGCTCTCCACCCGGCGCTGTAATGAGAAGTGCGCTAATGGACCCCATGCTGCTGAAACCAGGTAAAAGCTTGGTCGAGGGCTAACTGCCCTGGTCCAGGTAAGCATGCCCTAAGACTCGGATCGGTGTCGCCGAACATCGATGGTGCGAGACCTCACACGAAACCAATGCCAGCCCTAACCACCGTACGCTTGCAGCTAGGATACGTCCAAGGTAGGCTCGCACCAATGGATCTGTCCCGCTCAAAGGCGGCAATCTCGGGACCTTGCCGACACGCTAAGATCGTGTCGACGGTCGGGGACGGGACAGGCCACGTCATCCTCCCAACCCTATAGGCTATACTGTGGCCTCCTCTGCCCGAGATCGCGGACTAGGCTGTCCCATGGTTAGCTAAACCACGGTGACGGGTCAGAGACGAAGTACTGTCTCGCGTCCCTGCCACAAGCCCGGATGAAGACTCCTGCAAATCCTATCTAAAAGATACAGATAATAACATTCCAGATATCATAGTTTTCATCAACACATACAACAACCACTAATTATAACTATAACAACATTCTAAACATCCTAGCATGATACTACCTTTTCATTATAAAGATGGCCAGATAAATCATGCTTCCATACAACAATGAGCTTAACTCAAACAGGATAATTATGTAGGGAGAACATGGCAGCGATAGACAACAATTCACATACATATTCAGACATCTAGTCCCTACATCACACAACAGGTTCTAAAGCCACACATGTAATAGTATGGTTAACAAACATACAATCAACTTTAAAGAACTTACAGATTGTCCACCAACCACGATAAGGAATCCTTACCTGAAAAGATCGACGAGCTAACCCAGCTAATACTCTTCCTTAGCTGCCAAATAACCACCCCCGAATCTAACAAAACAAGAAATCGGGCATCCCACCAATTACTACAATGAGCTAACTAAACAGCCCCCAAAAGGACTCGGACAGCAGTAGAAACGTTACCTAAAAGCAACACAATGGAGGCTGCTCGCTCCTGGAAAACGGCTCGGCGAAGGCGGACAGTTTTCTGGAGCGAAGCGACGGCGAACATGTAAAGACCCGACCTCCTAGAGGTCCTAAACCTAGATCTTTACTAAATTTGCATGAATTAAAAATTTGGAATATAACATGTAAGACTAATTACTGGATTCGAAATTAAAACAAAACTTCTTTATTGATAATGCTCAAATAAATACTTTAACAAATACTGGCCAGAATTAAAACAAATATTATTATTCAACTTCAGAAAGGAATCCAGAAATAATCCCAAAACATCCTAAGGCTCTATGCCCAACTACATGCAGAAAGAACTGTGGTTTAGTAAAAACTATAACTATAACTTCTCAGAGTCTAAAACAAATGCGGAATT
>JBBMEF010012888.1:8101-21113 GCA_037832685.1 Sicyos baderoa | reverse complement strand
GGAAGTCCATGGGGCAAACATGGAATAGAAGTCAAGCCAAGCCAACTTCTCCGTTTGTCCATGGGGCAAACATGCCCAAAGTATATATGTTTTCTTTTTGACTGTTGTGGCAAAGTGCAGCCGTTTGTTGAAAAATAAGACATGTCCCTTTATGTTATTGTCCACTAACTATTACAGCAGAGGGACTTGTGGAGGAATAAGAATTTCGATCACAAATATCAGCATAAAAAATTCCCCAAAATTGAAAAAAATAAATATAATTTACAGGGAATATTCTTCATTTTCTAGAAATTTGACATCATCCAAATAGTGGGTTTCAATTCAACAGCAATATTTAGAAATTTGATAATCCAATCAACAACCTATTAGTCAAACTCTTAGTCAAAGATTCATATTAATTACAATTGAAATAAGCTCACTTTAGTCGATGATGTAAAAGGTCTTTAGACCATAGTTATGATGAAATCACTGTAGAGGCATATGGTATGGATGAGGTTTTAGATGAAAATTTATTTTGAATACTTAGAAATCGAGATTTTTTGTAATAGCTTGTATAGATATAGATTTCTATGAAGGAGTTGCAACAAAAAAGATCGTTTAGATGTAATTTTGTTTGTAGAAGAATTAGAGACAATAACTTATTTAAATTTAAAATGAAGAGTTATTTTGAGTAGTTAAAAACGAATATTAGAAATAAGTTATTTTGAATAGTTATAAATAGATGATTAGAAAAGAAGAATAAAAAATGAAGAGTTATTTTGAATAGTTAGAAACGAATGACTAGAAATTAAAAGTTATTTTAACTAGTTAGAAATGAAGAATTGTTTTGAATAGTATCAAAAACTCGTTTGGATGTAATTTTTAGGAGTGGATAATAAACCCGCTTCTAAATTCTCCTTAAATTTGAGGAACAAACACTCCCCTCAAAACAAGTTTTGAGGGAAAAAGAAATACAAGAATTGACTTTAACAAAAGCAAACAGATTGAACAGTTCAAACTGACCTAAACCAAATCAACCGAAATTGATTACCTAACCAAACGAATAAAACCAATAAAATCAACTCTTTTATGTACATGTGGATGTGAGTGTTCAAATCAGCTTATACACACCTCGACTATTCTCACGAGATATATAATCTAATCTTAAAATATTTTGACAGTCAAAAAAACTAGTACGAAATTAATTTCTAAGTGGGGTGGCTACTATAAATTGAACTCATAACCACTTAAATCTCCCACGTCCTCACCGAACCAACTATTGAATCTACTCCATCGAGTTTTTCTTTACAATTGCACACACAATTCAAATAGATTTTTGAAGAGAGGTTAATGAAAGAGGAAGAAGATATTGAATGTGAACAATTCAAACTGAGACAGAAATACTGTCTTCTGGTCCTTATGAAAACACTTCTTTAAACATTGTGATAAAAACAAAACAGCAGCTTATTTTGGTCACTAACAACAATTGATATTTAGGGTAAACCCACAAGAAGATTGATGTTAATTGGAAACTATAACACCCAACTGCTGAAAAAAAAAAAATATTCTCTGCAATTACCAGATCTAAAAGACCCCTTGAATTGCAAAATCAGGAACAAAGTCTCTGGCTCAGTTTTCAAATGACAGATTTAGTACTCTTTGTTTCCAAAATTCTTGCACCAAAGCTGCGAGGGAATTGGCCGAACGGGATTGTGTGGACGTTGCTGCATCGAAAAACAGAAGACGAGGTTACTTGCGGATGATACTCGAGACAGAATCGGATTCCCATGTGAATGAAGTATAGGGTCTATTTAGTTTAGTCAGGAATATATATAGAGGGTGGGGAGCTTCCTGACTTCGAAAGAATGCACTAAAACTTCGGAATCATATGACGAAAACCAAATAAATGGATTAAAGATAGTTGAATTATGTTAAATCACCAATCAACTAAAAAGCTTAAGCCGGTGAGTTGGGACAAATTTAATTATAACAATCAACAAAGGGTAACCATAAAACAACTTTATCTCAAATCATACATATCCATAAGAATGAAAAATAAAATAAGAATAAAATTCAAAGCACAAATAAACATCTAAGCAAGAAAGCAAGACATTTGAAACATATATAACAAGAATCTTTAAATCAAAAGAACCTCTCCTTTTCTGAAAATAAAAAATGGTGAATGAAGAAATAACCTACTGGTAATCTCTATGTTCAGCAAACTAAAAGAATCAACCTAGAAAGTTAAGACAAGATGACACCCTCTCTCCCTCCTTTTACACTACTGTGGATGATTAGTTTCAAGCCTTTTTGCATGTGTTAAAGAAAAATGGAGAACTCAACCTAGCTCATATACAAGTTCTTTCTATCTTCTATGTTCCAATTTCATATTTTACTGGCTTCTAATATCAAATGATGCTACTAATTAAAACCCTTACAAACCACAAGTATCCTGAAGCATTTAACCGTCCTTTTTTTATATCCGTGAGTATCCGGACCAGCTTGAAGCGCGGACCTCAACTATTCCCATGAGACAAATCATCCGATCCTACAACATTTAGATGTCAAGAAACCCTGTAGTAAATTATTTCCTGACCACTATGGATTGAAATCATCATCTCTTAATTACTTAAAACACTCGTGATCATCAAGTCACTCTGTGAAGATTATTTAACCATTCGTTTAACAATGGTAAAACGAGAAATGCATGGTTAGCTAGCAAAACCAGTTGCTTACGACATAAGAGAGCAAGATTCAACCTTAAACAAATCACATCCTGGACTTGTCGTTAGATCCTTCACTTTTTAGTTTTTTTTATACATAAGAAACAATGTCATTCATGGTTGAAATTAAAAACCGTCGTCACATGGGAGTGTTTACAAAAGATTTCTCCAATAAAAGAGAATAGTCGAGCCACTATAATCTCTAAAACCAAGAAACAGGCAATGCATATAAACAATGGTCTCAATATTGTTGGAGTGGGTTGAGTCAATGCAAATTCTAGTTCAAATTTTCTCGTTCTCAAGGGTATTAGACGTGGGTTATTTTTCTCTTCGGGACATACGTCTGACTCTACAACATTTGGATGTCAAGGAAACTCGTAGGAAATTAATTCATGGGTAGGTGGCCACCATGAATTGAACCCATCACCTTATGCACTCCAAGGCCCACTTTGAAAACAAAAGACGTAGGTTATTGATCCCCAAAAATCCAGTCCGACTCAAGCAAGTGATTTTTTTTTTGATATCCGTGACTGTCCGGACCAGCTTTCGCGCACCTCGACTAATGTTATGGGAAATACGCGTCTGACCTTACAACATTTGGATTCCAAGGAAACCCATACGAAATTAATTCCTAGGTATGTGGCCAGCATGGATTGAACTCATCACCTTATGCACCCCAATGCCCCTCTTTGACCAATTGAGTCATGCCATGATGGTTAACGCAAGGAAGTGATTTTGACTCCCACCTGGGCGGTTATAAGCTTAAACGGGTATTTTGGTCCACAATTCGGGTCTAATCCAAAATGGTCTTAGACTCTTACGAGCAATTGACACCCTTTTGAGCTACACCCTTCACTACCAATTGGGTTTTTAGGTGAAACCCATATCAGACAATACTCATTCCATTCCAACTCATTAGTCTATAGGGTGAAACTAGAATAAATCCAGGCTTCCCCCCCACCCAAATCGATGTAATAATCTTAATCCCTAAAAAAAAAAAAAAAAAAAATCGGGAAAT
Organism: Sicyos baderoa; assembly: GCA_037832685.1. NCBI lineage: Eukaryota > Viridiplantae > Streptophyta > Magnoliopsida > Cucurbitales > Cucurbitaceae > Sicyos > Sicyos baderoa. The sequence goes on along the minus strand of JBBMEF010012888.1, from coordinate 17,393 downwards.
AAAAACCTCAAGCTCCGCAGATTTCATAGCGATAGGGATACAGACGAGAACGATTCCAGCCATGGCAATGACGGTATTGCGTTTCCAATGCTTGGGGCGGCAATTTGGTCCGCCGCTCATGCTCCAAACCTTAGCCCTAAAGTCGCCATGGCCGTCATGTCCATGTTCACCTCCGCCCATGGTTCCGCTGCGATTGGAAGCTGGAGATCAGATTAGCGATCAAAACCCAAAATCACAGTTAACAAATTAGAAATCAACCAAGATCCATACATGCGTGAAGAACAAATTAGGAATCATCTTAGAGAAATTGAATCGATAAGCGATGAATTTTTGTAGATTTCAGTACCTGAAAATTTGGGGATTTTTTGATCGCTGTTGAATGAGGACGAAGCTGTATACAGAAACTCTATTGGTAAAAACGTCGTTGAGTGAAGGAGAGTTTGGTCTATTAGCGCTTTTTTTTTGTTTGATACAATAATTGAGAGAAAGGATTCTAATCGGCTAGTTATAAGATGTCAGTACAGTTATGCTATTTAGCGCATTTTTTATCTCTTGAGTATACAATTTTAAGATATTTTTAAATTTAAAAATTAATCAACATTTTATTATGTAATTAATTAATATTTTTGTTACTGTGGATTAAAATTAGATGATTTTCTTCCTTAAAAAATAACTTTTTTAATATATATAGGAAGGTAAATATCAATTTTCAAAATCAAATCTGTAACTGTTGATTGAATTGGTTTACAATCAAACAATAAAATCATTGCGTTACTAACTCATTTGATAAAAATGAGATGATTTATCGAAAGTAAAAATGTTAAATTTTGAAAAAATCAAATAAAAACTATATCAAAAAATTAATGAAGTATTTTTAAATATTTTTTTTTAGAGAATCTTTCTTAAATAATAATATTTTTAGAAAATGTTCTATAATATCAAAAAAATTCAGACATAACAAAAACTATAATAAACATTTAACTCACTCTTCTACTCTTTTAAATAATATAAAATGGATTGAAAACAATATAGTAAAAGATAGAAAAGCTGACATGTGAAACTTTAAAGTATCAAATGAAACTGAATAATGAAAGTTGAAATTATTTTTGTATAAAATATTTTTAAGTTGTTAAAATTAGATAGGGTCCTAAAATTTGTTAATTTGTTACCGACAACAAATTTAATTTTTTTTAAATAAAATAAAATAAAACCTTGTTTTTATGAGATCAAAATAGAACCTTGTTAATTGCGGCAGAATTACATAAGAAAATGTGTGATTTATTGAAAGAAAGAAAAAACATAAAAATAAATATAAAAATGCATGAGAAACATATATAGTTGTTTGTAATTCTGCCACCAACTTGAATCTTATCCAATTATTAAGACATTTATAATTAGAAACATTTGAAGGTTTGAACTAAATATGCATAATCAAGTACAATATATACCATAATATTTTAATCTTTATTGCTCTTACATTTTCTTGTACTTGCCATAAGATTATACAAAATTATCAAGCAGAATATATAAGAGAACCTTTGTAGTTTTAATTTTTATCAGACAATTATAATTTTAAAATATATATTTATTTATATTCGTGTTGTCCGAACAACTTGCGTACACATATTCATGTTGTCCGGAACAACTTGCGTACACTTCGACTAATGTCACAAGACATATTATATGATCGTACAATATTTGAATGTCAAAGAAATTCGTATGACCACCATAAATTTTACAAAACCTATGAATATTCAACCTTTGTGGTTATGATGTGGTTTAGTATCAACTTTTATCAACATCAATTTTAATCAATTTGAAATGATAATTACCTCCTTAATGTTGTAGATTCGATCTCAAAGTTGATTTTTGCATTGCAATACTCTTAAACAATTTTTTTTTAATTATAATTAAAAAAAAAAAAATCCATATATCATAATAAATTGGAAGATAAAAAAGCAATTGAACAAGGGTTGAGATTTGATTATTTTCTGCTAAAGCAAAACTCATTTTTGAATTGAATACATACATCCAAGAAGGAAACTCTATTCATCCAAATGTCATACACTGTCAACAAAGAACACCAGCCATGAAGCTGAGAATCAACATTACTACTTAGACGAGTCTCGTTAGCCAGCACGCCCACTTCCTTTGCTCGGTGCGTGTTCTCGCCTTGCCTTCTCTCCGTGTTACGAGCAGAGGTTGTTGATGACAATTGTGACGGATCGCCTTGGATGGATGATCTTCTGGGGTTTGTTTGGCCAAAAACCAACAATATCTATGAGCCCATAGTCGTGTAAATTTAATGTCGGGCGTGTTCGGGTATGAGGAGATGGCGCAATTCAGTCGATGCACCAGCAAGTTCTGCAAGCGATATCGGATCAGTACAAACGAGAACAGTTTGGTTACACTTACAACATTGAAATAAGGTTTTTTACCTTGTGCTGTGAAATTGAACAATGGTGGTAGAGCTTGACCGTTTGGCAAACATGCATTTGGATCTCTCAAATCGTCAAAGAATGGGTGTGCACAAGCCTCCAACTACAATGATAAAAAGGTAACTTAATTGTTAGAACTAAAGGACAATGTCCTAAAACTGATATAACATATCCGGTTCAAGTAAGGTCGTAAACGCACGTAGTTGTTATGACGCAAGCAATGTGCAACCGTATGATAAATTATATTAATTCTTATTAGATAACATGAGGTTTCATCTCAAAATCAATTAGGAATCAGAGAAGTAGCCCTATGATCTTTTAACGGTCGCGAGGCTTCTACACTTTTCCAACGTGGGATCCTCTTAAACATGCTTTGAGTTGGATCCAAATTTATTAACCAAATACTTGCTTTGAGTTTAATGAGATCTTATACCATATCGGATAGCATGAAATTCCATTTCAAAATCTATTCACACTGAGAGGAGAAGTCTTGTGATTTTATAAAGGTTGTGTGGCCTCTCACCTTTCCAATGAGGGATTCAAAAGTGTAACTTCAATGCAAGATTATGATCAAAATGATGATAGAGACCATTTTAACTAACATGAGAAAATTGTGAAGCTATGCATAACCGTAGCTGTAGTAATTATTTGACACAATTTTCAAGTTATATCTATTTGATTCCAAGTTTTTCCAAACAACACATTTCTGCGCTGTTTGATAATCATTTGGTATTTTAAATTTAAGCTTGTTTTTTCCAGTAGAATAACAATATTTGCATTATCAAAGAAACAAAGTAACTGTCAAACAAGTAAAGATTCTTACGTTTAAAAAAAAATAGTAAGGATTCTTACCGCGGTGCAACGTAGGTTGGGCGAATACTGGAGCAATCTTGACACAAGATCAATGGCTTCGGCAGGCAATCTCGAGTGAAATATCTGGTGATTACATAGCTTCAATGAGATTTCCACCCTCATAATGATACAAATAGTAAATAAAATATCGAGTCAAAAGAAATGACTATAAATTCATGACGAAAATGCGAAAGACCTTATGCCACGGGTGTGCTTTGATCTGAGGAAATTTGAATTCTGCATAGTTTGGGTTCATGCACTTGATTTCCTCTCTGGTTGGTGTTCCCAATATCTAATCCATGCGTGAACGGAAAATACAAATCAGAAAAGTGAAACATAAAGAAAAAAGTTCAAACTTTCGACATAGAGATAAAATCAGCCAACAGGATGCCGGTCGTGGTCGTACCTTGATGATCTCAACCAATTGATCAACACCACTTTCACCAGGAAAAAGAGGCTGCAAACAATTACATCCATGGCACATCAGAAAGAGCACCAAAATGGTATTGAAACAACTAAAGATATGGGTTGTTGATGTAAATATGATGCAAAGATTAAGAAATCAATACACATTCATCAGAGCCACCACAAGCCCTTAAGAGTTAGACCATGCCCTACAATTTCTAATTTAAGGCAGCAAATAAATGAAAACCTACATGTCCTAAGAGAAGCTCAGCCATTACACAGCCTGCGGACCATACATCAATGGCATTTGTATACTCGGTTGCCCCAAATATGAGTTCCGGGGCCCTATAATACCGCGAACAAATATATGATATGTTAGGCTCCCCTGGCACCTGAAATTGAAAAACTAAATTGCATCAGATCATAAATCATTAAATTTCATCAGATAAGAAACGCACCGATGTTCAGTTGTGAATGCATACCAACATCTTTGCACTTCCAAAATCACATATCTTTAGTTGATGAGTACGAGGATTAACCTGCGCAATCGAGCCAAAAATGAACAGCAGGTAAAAGATAACTACCCCATCACTTGTCTACCTTAATCTAACTTTCAATTTAAGGAACCTCTTTTCGAGAGATCTAGTCTGTCTGCACTTTCCACATTTCATATTCGGAGTATCTATAATCTATCACATGATTTCTGTGTACATACATTTAAACTCAACATCATAATGAACATATTTACCTAAAGTTCCTTACCATTTTAATACGTTGATACAAAATGTGCTTTAATAACCATGAACATGGAAACATTGTTGAGGGTAACAATTTTATGAAGTTCTATAACTATCCTTCTTTTTTATTTTTGATAACGAGAAATCAAAGCTTGCTACATACCTAGAGACACCCGTGTCCGTCCCAAACCCTAGATCCGGAAGACAGCAAGGAATTTTACAATTAAACTCACTCATGGGTTTCAAACGTGGGACCCCCAAGAGAGCATACTTGGAGATTCCAAATATCTATCAACAAGGCTGCCCCTTGGGGCAGTTCTATAATTATCCACTAGGTCATCTTCTTTAGACCTTGAGCTCTTTACATGAAGTTAAGTTTTGGTTTTAATTTGGCTCCTTTAGTTGGGCTATCTTAAGTTCTCTTTTGTTTACTTTTTTCTCAATGAAAACTTGGTTTTTCTATGAGTGAAAAAACAAACAATCAAGCTCAAAAGAAAAATGAATAAAAAGAATTGCCGAACGGTGGAAAAAGGGAAAAGGCCTACCAGTAAATTCTGTGGCTTAATATCGCGGTGACATACCCCTACAACATGATGCAAATAATTTAGCGCCCGGCAAATCTGGAAAAGTGAAAACAGAAGTTACTGCATTTATACTAAGATTGCAATAGCCAAATACAATAAGAAACATGTGAAAGTTAAGACAATACTCAAGCCATCAACAGCAACCATTGCCAATTGAAAGTTTACCTGATATGTATAAAGCTGCACATAAATAATGGGCATATTTCGGTTCGCCCTGAGATAATGCTTAGAAACTTTGTAGACAGTTTCGGGTATAAACTCCAGGACAAGGTTGAGGTAAAGCTCATCTTTATCAGTAGTGGAAAAGAAACTATGCTTTAGTTGAACGATGTTCGGATGTTCAAGCATACGCACAATCTGGAGCTCCCTGTTCTTATATCTCTTATCCTGCAGCACCTTCTTTATTGCTACAGCTTCATTTGTTTCCAAACACTTTGCCTATTAACAATGTACATGTGATGTGATTTCAAAAGTTGCAACAACCTCAGGATCTAAAGAGAACCAGAACAGGCACAACATAATCATGTACCTGAAAAACAACACCGAAAGAACCAGTTCCGACCACTCGATCTGCCCTATAGGAGATTGTCTGCAAAAAAAATGACAATAGCAAAGAAAAAGGTTTTCAAAAAACTCTACCTCCTTTACAAGAAATCATACACCATGTGATTTGATTGAAAATGTTACAATGAAATAAGTCATAACTTCCTATGAGATCAAGATCAATTGGGGAAATAAAGAAGAGAAGTGCCACAGCCACTAAAAGAAGTATGAAGGCCCTCTTCGAAAACCATTTTGTTTTTTTTTTTAATTTAAGCCTACAATAGCTACATCACCATATGTTTTTCTTTTTTCTTACTTAGATATCTACATTTTACCTGTATTTTAAAAATCCAAATCAAAATTTGGAAAAGAAAAAAAGTAACTTTCAAAAACTTGTTTTGGGTTTTGAATTTGGTTAGTATTCACATATTTTCTTAAGGAAAGATGAAATCCATAAAATAAACTTAGATTTCAAAAACCGAAAACAGAAAACCAAATGGCTAACAAACCGGGCCTAAAAGTCACCTGTTTAGTTTTTCCATTTTGACCACCTAAAGTAGTTGTAATTATCTGACCGGCTTCTGTTCCATTGCCCTTCACAATAGCTGGTTCCAAATCCTACAAGAAGCAAACAAAATCAATAGCGTAGCACAGATGTATCCAAGTCCATCGCACAAACATTTTCCACACTGACTAAATATCTTTTTCGATAAGAACACGGGCTAGATAACTAAGCATAAAAGATTGTCCCATCTTGAATGCTATAACTTCAGTATAGAAAGTTGGTTTTACAATGTACATGATGAAAATGGCATGCCAAATATTGAAAAGAAAGAGATTTTTTTTATAAAGAGAAAATCAATTTAAAAAAACAAAGAGCTATATTGAAATTTGAAGTTATCTATGAATAACCTTTTCATCATGGTTGGATTTCTCATCTCTAATTCGCATTTCGCGCATTTCTTTAGGGAGGTGATCAAAACCAGATTTCTCTGATCCTTCCATTAACGACATGTTAGATCTCTTTGCTCCAGTTGTTGATGAAATGTTAGATGTGCTAGCAGCATTATCCAAAGAAGTTGAAGCCAAATTTGGCTCAACACCAGAGGCAACTCTTCCGACATCATTCGAAACCCCATCGACATTTGGTTCGGTTTCTTGATCAACTTTTGCTCGCTTAATTCCAAAATCTCCACTCTATAAAAACACATAAATAACAAATATCAAATTGATGAAAATGAAAACTTAATACCACAACATCATTGAAAGTATCTCAATTATGATAAAAGAAAGACTGCATAAAGACTCCACTGTGTCCTATAAATCCTAAACAAAGATTAATCGAATGATTATTTTCTCCAAAAATGTGGGATGAAATAAGAAAGATAGTAAATAGACACTTAATTTGAACAAGCCAGATCGCTTTCAAACCTTCAAAACTACAATGCCAACTAATTCAAAATTAGAAAGGTTAAAAAAAAAAAAAAAACATAACTGAACCATCATGAATTGGCCTAGCAATCAAGAGGGTGTTAAAAAAAGATTATTAATTCGATGTATGGTAGCCACCTACCGGCATAAACTTTTGGATGGATAGATGATATAATTTGATTCAACGTGACATCAGATCAGGAGGACATAAGTTCAAACTCTTGCCAAATCATTTTTCCCCAATTAAAATCGACTTCCACTTGTAACTTGTAAGCCATTTCTCAAATCTCAAATTTTCGGAGAATGTTGGTTGATATAACAAAATTTACTTCAACCCACCAACTTAACCTTTTAGGTTACATGATCCAACACTTGTCATCAAATGCTGTAGGGCCAAACCGATTGTCACCCAAGAATAGTCTAGATGCGCATAAGCTAACCCGAATAACCAAGATCATATAATTATCCAAATTCCCAAAAATTCCCCAACCCCAACTCAAATTCCCCAAAACTCAACAAAACCAAAACCAAAACCAAAAAGTATACTCACAGGGTCAGAAGAAACCGAGGTCCTTCCAGAAGAAATGCTCTTAATCCGGCGCATCATATTCATTGCAATTTCTCCCAAAATCCACAAATCCACGCCCAAAACGAACAATGGGCAGAATCAAAAAACGAAAAAAACAAAAGGGATTTCAGCAGAAGAGAGAGAAACACAGAATTTCTCTCCCCTCCAGCTGAAATTGAGAGATTGGGATTTGGGTTTGTTTTGAAATTGGGTTTTAAAGCAATGGGGAAAGCTCAGCAATGGCGTTTTTCCTTGCGACAATTTTGGTCACAAATGGATTGGAACCAATCATTCGGGGCCGGTCAAACAGGATCTGCGTTACATTTTTGTGGTTTTCCGGTGACTATATTTCCGATTTTGCCCTTCTTCGATTCTTTTATTTACGAAAACGACGTGTTGGGTTCCACGGAATATTCGGGTCGGGACTTTTTGACTCGACCGTTTCAATTTTAGCCGCTACAGTTTTTTGAATTCTCCACATTTAATGTTTTCTTTCCTTTTTAATTTCGCCTTTATTATTTTAAATTGAATAATTCAAAATAGCATTTTCTTAACGAATTTATAAGACTAGTAAATTTAAAAAATAGGTGCAGTTATTTTTTTATTTTTTTTTAATTAGTAAATAAAGTCATTGGTGTTAATAAATATTATGACGTATCTTTATTTCTTTTTTAGATTACAACAATTGAAGTTGGGGATTCGAACTTACTTTTCAATCATTAAATGTATACTAATGTTATTGAGCAACTACTCTCATCAGCTATCTTATATCTTTTTATAATAGTGGTACTAATGATATTTATTATACAATAATAAATATATTAGTATTAATGATTATTTTTAATAAAGTATTAGAACGTATTGATGATTATGGATGTAAATACTTTATAATTTGCCTACATTTATAATTACTAGAAAATTGTAAAGTGCATTGCACGCGTGGTTTATTTTACATATTTTTTATATTACTTTACAATTTATAAATAAAATTTTCATTTAAATACAATGATATATACATATATATTTATTTAACTAATTTTCAATTTCTGACCTTTAAATATTTTAATATTATAAATTTAAAATTTTAAATAAATGTAAATATAAATAACAAATAATATATAAATAAATAAAAACAAAGATAAAGATTTAAAAATAGTTATTCATAACCAACCAATAAAATGTTGCAAGTTAATATATCTATTTTTAATAGGATATAAAATAGTTTAAAAATAAATTAAATTAAATAAAACCACATCTTTGTAACATCTTCTTTACCACAAAAGTATTATTATTCCAAAATTTATACATTTACAAATAAATAAGAAATAATGAATAAACCAATTATAAAAAAATACATTACTTTATATAGATATCATTCAAGTTATTATATAAATTAATTTTAATAGATTAATAATATTTATGATCATTTTGTTTAACAATAATAATACTTAATTCAATTAAAAGGTTTGAACTCAAAAAACGAAAGAAATCAACTAAAGAAGATAAAAAAAAAATATTAAGAATATATTCAATAAAATAGTTATATAATATTTAATGAACAAAATTAAAGATAAATTCAAAATTTTATAATTAATTTTTTTTAATAAAATTTATTTTATGTTAAGAAAATAATTATTCTTAATTTTATGTTTTGATTTTTTTTTTTTTTAATTTTATAGCTTTCCAAATTATATTATTTATCTTACAAAAAATAAAAGTTATTTCAATATTAAA
>JBBMEF010012867.1:0-21116 GCA_037832685.1 Sicyos baderoa | reverse complement strand
AAGCTTTTCTATGTATTTGACTAAGTATTTATTCTATTCGCAGTCATAAATCTACTCGCATCCGCGAGTTATCACTTGCATTGACACAAACATTGAAAGCCCCTTTGTATCATATATTTCTACACATGCCCTTCATTTATATGTACAAATATGCATTATATACGACTTAGTAACTTCTAATCAAGAAGTTATGACTTCAACTTCCTCCTCTCTCAAATATAGTTGAATTAAAAAAAAAAAACATTTATTGTACTTGATTTCTCACAATTAGCTAGGAATGTACAAACAAAAAACTCTTAATTTGAGCAACATGAACGGCTCAATCCAAACGGATAGAATTGAGTTGGGTTATAGTTCCACTGGATTGAGTTGAATTATAAATTTTGAATTTTTAAATTTGGTTGATTCTTAAATTGATTAATATTTTTGTTATTTGGACTCAAATCATCCGGAATTAAGAATAAAATTATATATATGTGTGTAAGTTTAATTAACAAGATAATCTTAGCATATTAAAATAGAGCATGCACTAACAAGATGAACATCTTTGGTACGAGTTTAATATTACGACATTTCTTTTATTGGTTAAGAAAAATGCAATAACTCATCTCATTCTAAAAATATATGATTTGAGTTGCTTAAATACATACGATTAAACAAATTAGCGAGCTTCTCAAACCAGGTATACCCTACAACTAGCTAGCTAGTATAACTTAGGTTGCTTACAAGGAAGTGCAATCCCTTATTTGCCTGCATTTGATACAGCCAGCTTGGAGCGGAGAATTTGACTTATGCTCTTGTATGAATATAGCTAACCAACGTCGTCACTATTATAATATTTTAAATGGATGGCGGGCACAAAAAATAAATTTGAAAACACGGATGTTTGAAGGCGGGCGCACGGTGCCCACCGTTAAGATGTAACGAAGGCGGGCGCGTGCCCGCCATTCCGTTAAATCGAAGGCAGGCACTTAACGCCCGTCTTAACAGTACATCGATGGCGGGCGCGTGCCCGCCATCGATTTCGCGTGTTTTGAACTTCCCACTGTTTCGACTCCATTTTTCCCTTCTCTCTCTTCTTTTCACTTTACCAAACCCTCTCTCTCTTCTTTTCACTTTACCAAACCCTTTCCCTCTCTACCCGAGACCTCCACTTCCAACAAACCCTCTTCTTCCTCTTCTCATTTTTCACCATTTTCGACCTCTCAAGCTCTAGGGTTTCACATTTGGGTCACATTTTTTCCATTTTCGCCCTCTTTAAAGCCTAGAAGTTCCCAATTTCACCATTTTCGGCATTTCCAATCTCTCTATTCACCCTTTTTCGGCCATTTTCTCCAAAGGTATGTTTGTTCTAATCCTTTTTTTAATACATTGGTTTTTTAACTCATTTTTTGTAATAAATGCATGTTGGGTAAATATCATATTGTTGTATTATCTTCTAAAGCAAATTTAATTTGTGATAAATTTGTCATTTGGTTGTGTACATATGCATGTTGTATTTTTGTATACAAATTTTGTAATTTGGTTGTGTATATATGTATGCATGTTGTATTTTGTACATATATGTTTCAATTTTTTTCCTAATTTGTGTTTCTTGGATAAATTTGGCATTATATACAATTTGTACAATTTTTGACTCAACTCTCTAGTTTATTTCAAAAAAATTGTAGGTTATATAAGTTTCTCTATAGTTGGCGGTAGATTTATAAACATGACTATGGATAAGTCGTGGATGTCTAAGGATCGAATGTCACCTTAATATAGTTTAGGAGTTGAGATATTTATAAGCAATGCAATACGACATTCGAAAGGGACGTCAAATAATTTCGTTTGTTGTCCATGTTTGAAATGTGTGAATGCCAAATTCCAAAATGTGAATGTAGTTAGAGACCATTTATTTTGTAATGGTATTGATGAAAGCTATAAGACATGGATTTGGCATGGAGAATCAGTATTGAGGAAAAGAAGTATGGATAGTGTTACAATCGATGATGTTCTCGTGGAGGAAAATGTTGATGACCCGGATGATCCTATATGGATGTTTGAGGCTGCGCATAATTATTTTCACGAAAAATCTCCTATATTTGAAGAAGCATTAGACGATGCCAAGAAACCTGTATATCCTTATTTTAAAGATTTTACCAAGATATCAACACGGATTCAGCTTTATAATTTGAAAGCAAAACATGGGTGGAGCGACAAAAGTTTCTCAGAGCTGTTACAATTCTTGAGTGTTTTATTGTCTAGTCCTAATGAAATTCCGACATCTACCTATTACGCAAAAAAGACTTGAGTTCCTTAGGAATGAATTATAAAAAGATTCATGCATGCATCAATGATTGTTGTTTGTATCGAAAAGAACTCGTTGATGCAGAAGAGTGTCCTACATGTGGAACATCAAGATGGAAGGTAAAGAAGAATATGAAAGAAGGGGTGAAAAATATTTCATCAAAAGTCATGTGGTATTTCTCTCATATTCCAAGATTTGAACGAATGTTTCGAAGTGAACTGCGAGATTATTAATGTGGCATGCTACGGAACGCCTGGTCGATGGGTACATACAACATCCAGCCAACACACGTTCATGGAAAGAGATAGACGAAAGGTGGCCTGATTTTAGTTTAGAAGCGAGGAACCTTTGCCTAGCCCTATCAACAGATAGAGTCAATCCACACGGTGACCAAAATACTAGATATAGTTGTCGGCCAGTTATGTTGGTGACTTACAATCTACCTCCATGGTTGTGCATGAAGCGCAAATTCATGTTGTTAAATTCATTAATCTGAGGACCCAAACAACCTGGAAATGACATAAATGTCTATTTAGCCCCGTTAGTCGACGATCTGAAAAATATTATGGAACACGGGAATTCAGTGTTTTGATGCACATCGACAAGAAAGTTTCACCTTAAAAGCTATTTTGTTGTGGATCATTAATGATTTCCCAGCACATGGTAACCTGTGTGGGTGTACAAGAAAAAGTTATAAAGTATGTCTGATTTTTGGAATGAGAATAGACTCAATTTATTTACCTACATGAAAAATGAATGTGTATCTCGGACATCGAAAATATCTTCCAATCGAGCACTCATTTAGAAGACAGAAAAAAGTATTTAATGGAGAACAAGAATATAGAATACCCCATAAACCCTACTTGATTCTTGTAGAATTGAATAGTCTTTAATTTACGTATGAAAAAAAGGGACAACAACCTACTACAACAGCTTACTGAAAGGAGAAATCCATCTTTTTTGAATTGGAGTATTGGAAATATTTTCACGTGCGACATTGTTTAGATGTCATGCACATTGAGAAAAACGTGTGTTCGAATATTATTGGAATCCTACTTGATATTCATGGTAAAACAAAAGATGGATTAAAAACTCGTGAAGACTTGAAGAACTTAAGACCGGAGTTAGCCCCAGTTAAAAAGGGAGAAAAAAGGACATTCTTGCCCACAGCTTGTTACACACTATCGAGAAAAGAGAATATGAGTATTTGTAAGAGCCTATATGAACTTAAAGTGCCGGAAGGTTATTCATCAAACATAAGCAAATTAGTTTCACTTACTGATTTGAAAGTTTATGAGCTTAAATTGCATGACCACCACGTTCTAATGCAACAATTGCTACCATATAGCCATTTGCGGTGTTTTGCCTAAACACGTTAGATATGCGATTATTCGTCTATGTTTCTTCTTCAAAGCAATATGTAGTAAGTCAATCGATTCATCTAAGTTGAAAGGATTGCAGGATGATGTAGTGATCACGTTATGCCTATTAGAGAAGTACTTTCCACCAGCCAATCGGTTTATTTGAGATGGATGTATCCGTTTGAAAGATATATGAAAGTTTTGAAAGGTTATATGCGAAACAGAAATCGTCTAGAAGGATGCAATGGAGAAAATTACATTTTGGAAGAGTCGATAAAGTTTTGTTCTGAATTTTTACAAGGAGTAGAATCCAAATGGTTGCAATCATCAAACAGAATAATCGATTCAAATATCGATCGTCCATTATCTGCCGCCAATTATAAATCTCCAACTACAGATTTGATTGATCAAGCACATATATATGTACTTCATAACATGGATGAAGTGCTCCCATATGTAGATCAACACATGGAAATATTACGTAAAGTGAATCCTACTAAGTCTAAAAATAAGAAGTGGCTTCAAGACGAACATAGTCGCAAATTTAGCAATTGGTTGCATGATCGGGTTGTGTTGGCTTGAGAGGTTCAAAGAAATTCTATATCATCTACTTTAAGGTGGATAGCTGTTGTAAAAATAGTGATCACACAACGAACTAAATAAAGTTATCTTAAGGGAGTTTCGTTATATGGTTATGATAAACTTCGTCGTTGACGAAGTAAATTTAATGCACTTCGTGTGAAACTATTAACAAAGCGTGCAAGTATACACGTTCGTGTAGCAAGTTTAGTTATTGTAAGTCCAAGTCGAATCCACAGGGAACTTCGTCAATTGCAAAAAGGTGTGTATTATACTAGGGTCAAGAAAATGTAACAGTTGTGTTGTGAATGATTGTTAGTGTTGTCTAACTAGAATTATAAATTGATTGCTAAAGGACGCTAGAGGAACTAAGGGGTTAGGAAATTCGCAGTCAGCGAAAGGCAACGAACTACACATCCCATTCTCGAACTCTCTCGAGTACTTAGTTAGTTCTCTCGAACTTAACTTATAGGTGTAAGATTCACTCCTAGGCGAACATTATTTCTGCGGGTTCGTTATAACCTACGATTTAGATAGTGCTAACGAGGGTTCGTCACTTGCTCCTCTCGAAGTCAAGTGAAAATGCTCACTGGTTTCTCAACGTCGTAAGCGAAAACACACCCTATGTCATGCATCTATTTCGTTACAATTGCGTTCTTACGAACTTCATGCTTCCCTTAAACCCTCTAACTATAAAATTTAGCTACTCATAATGCAATAAATGTCGAACATCTTTCGCGGTTAGAAAACAAAGACGAAAACCGACTTAAATCCGTTTATAACCGGTCTATTTCGCTTTGCTAAAGTTGTTTTCCAATGACGAACAAATTCAGACTTGACGAGATCATTGTACGAATTGAATTGTAAAATTGCAATTAAAGTAGAAGAGAGAACATTGTAAAGTAAAGCACCAACTATGTATATGCGAAATTAATTAAACGCGAAAATAACTTAACGAAATAAATAACAATAAGGAATTGCATATGTACAGAGTTAGGGCACTTACCTCGTCTGGAGCACTTCGTTAATAAAATTTGAGAAAGATAATCCACGTTGCTCCACAAGGTTTCGTCGAATCATTGCTTGCTAGAGGTTGCGACGAAGTCTGCTTTCACGGTTTCGTCCTGATAATAGTGCTTGATTTGGTGCCCGTTAACTGTAAACTCAGAATTATCCACTTCATTTCATAACATGACTGCGCCGTGCGGATATACCTGCGAAATAATGAATGGACCAGACCATTTCGACTTCAACTTTCCAGGGAAAAGTTTTAATCGCGAGTTAAACAGCATGACTTTTTGGCCGACTTCGAATTCTTTGGCTTTTAAATGTTCGTCATGCCATCGCTTGTTTTCTCTTTGTACAACTTCGCGTTCTCGTAAGAGAATAATCTATGTTCTTCTAGGTCCAGAAGTTGTTGTTAACGTGCAGGACTAATGTTTGGCGACGCGAGGTTAAGTTCTTTAATGGTCCAGTAGGCTTTATATTCCAACTCCAATGGTAAGTGGCACGCTTTGCCAAAAACCAAGCAAAATGGCGACATGCCTATCGGCATTTTGAATGTCGTTCGATAGGCCCATAAAGTGTCGTCTAACTTCGTCGCCCAATCCTTTCGATTGGGATGAACGTCTTTTTCCAAAATTTTCTTAATCTCGCGATTGGAGATTTCAACTTGGCCGTTCGTCTGTGGATGATATGCGGTCGAGACTTTATGGAGAATGTTATATTTTTCCAATACCTTTGCTAATGCTTTATTGACGAAGTGTGTTCCTTCGTCGCTGATTATAGCTCTTGGCGTACCAAATCTGGAAAAGATATGGTGTTGGAGAAATTCAATAACAGTTTTTGCATCATTTTTCCTGCAAGCCTTCGCTTCGACCCATTTAGAAACGTAGTCGACTGCCACTAGAATGTACTCTTTGCCATTCGAGTTGGGAAATGGTCCCATGAAATCAATACCCTAGACATCAAAAAGCTCAACCTCCAAGATATAGTTCAACGACAGACATTTCATCTCTTTTTCCAATCGCAGTTCTTGACATGTATGTGCGAATCTTTGAAAATTTATGGCCAGTAATATCCCGCTTGGAAAACTCGAGTTGCCGTCTTTGTTCCCCCAAAATGACCAGAATACGCCGCCTCATGACATTCGCTTAAGATGCTCTTCGCTTCGCTCTCTGTGACGCAGCGGCAAATGATGTGGTCAACGCATTGTTTGTATAAAAAAGGGTTCGTCCCAGAAGTAAGATTTAACTTGGTGGATGAACCTTTTCTTTTGCTGGTAAGTGATTCCGAGGGTACAATTCTGCTAACAACGTAGTTGGTAATGTCAGCGAACCATGGTGTTGGTTCAACATTTATTGCGAACAGTTGTTCGTCTGAAAAAGTCTCGCAAATATGAGGTTGGTCTCTTGGTTCGTCTTTGTTTTCTAACCGCGAAAGATGCACTTCGTGTGAAATTATTAACAAAGCGTGCAAGTATACACGTTCGTGTAGCAAGTTTAGTTATTGTAAGTCCAAGTCGAATCCACAGGGAACTTCGTCAATTGCAAAAAGGTGTGTATTATACTAGGGTCAAGAAAATGTAACAGTTGTGTTGTGAATGATTGTTAGTGTTGTCTAACTAGAATTATAAATTGATTGTTAAAGGACGCTAGAGGAACGAAGGGGTTAGGAAATTCGCAGTCAGCGAAAGGCAACGAACTACACATCCCATTCTCGAACTCTCTCGAGTTCTCAACGACACTCTCTCGAGTACTTAGTTAGTTCTCTCGAACTTAACTTATATGTGTAAGATACGCTCCTAGGCGAACCTTATTTCTGCAGGTTCGTTATAACCTACGATTTAGATAGTGCTAACGAGGGTTCGTCACTTGCTCCTCTTGAAGTCAAGTGAAAATGCTCACTGGTTTCTCAACGTCGTAAGCGAAAACACACACCCTATGTCATGCATCTATTTCGTTACTATTGCGTTCTTACGAACTTCCTGCTTCCCTTAAACCCTCTAACTATAAAATTTAGCTACTCATAATGCAATAAACAAACATAACGATAAAAGAAATGACAATAGGCATGATATTCAATTCGTAAACAACGGAGATAACGAAGGAATGTAAAACACAAATAAAGTAACCGAGAATTAGACAAAGCCTCCATAAATCTTCTGAAATAAATGCCGGTTGAAGTTCCAGAAATAAGTCTGCTACAATGTCAAAAAGCATAGAAACGAACTGAAAAAAGCGTAAAAACTTAGAAGTAAATAAATGGTGTACTTTAAGAGTTTCGACAATTCTTTTTTCTCTCTCAAAATAATCAACAGCCTAAAAACATACAACTCTTCTCCTTTTATAGTCATTCAGTCGGAGACTTCCCCACGATTTGCTTTCGACTTATTCTCCACGTTCTTTTGTGTTTGTGGCTGAGAATTATCTTCAACGAACGGCTGAGATTGAGCAAACGTTAACCAGATGATTGCCACGTGTTTCTGGCCAAGATATTTTCTTTGCAATCTTCGTTATGATTAACTTCGCTGTGATCGATTTAGCGGAATGAAGTTGTTGACT
Organism: Sicyos baderoa; assembly: GCA_037832685.1. Taxonomy (NCBI): domain Eukaryota; kingdom Viridiplantae; phylum Streptophyta; class Magnoliopsida; order Cucurbitales; family Cucurbitaceae; genus Sicyos; species Sicyos baderoa. The sequence goes on along the minus strand of JBBMEF010012867.1, from coordinate 13,323 downwards.
TCATTGCTTCGTCAAAGACAAATGGCTGTTTCATTCTATGCGTCGCCAAGACTTCGTTCTTACTTTCATCGACGAACATAATTTCGCTGCAAACGAAATAGCAAGCATCAAATTCTTTCAAATATTCTTCTTTGTCTATGTGTTTATGCTATTCGTTATAATAAACACTCTAGAAAACTTCTTACTCAGAAAACTATAAGAAGTTCGTTATAAGTGAAAATATAGGTGTTAGCAACGTAGTTTGTTTTAGTTATTAACCAATTCCTATTGCATTTGTGCCTATTTTCCTTAGTTTAACTCTCAATTCTTTAGAGTTATCAATAACATATGGACCAAGTTCAAAAGTTACCACTTACCAGAGTTACATGATTAATGGTATTCAATATCAGACAAAAAAACGTGATGATCTTAGAAGTATAAAAAACAGTGGAGTTATGCTAACAGCCGAAACTATGCAAATTTCAAGTTCGAAAGACAAAAATCCAATCATGTCAGACATGACCTTTTATGGCATAATACAAGAAATTTGGGAGCTCGATTACTATAGTTTTAAATTCTTCCTATTCAAATGTGATTGGGTTGAAAATAATGGTGGGATTAAAGTAGACGACATGAGATTTACAACTGTAAACCTTACTCGCATTGGACATAAATCTGACTCCTTCATTTTAGTCATTCAAGTGAAACAAGTGTTCTACGTAAAAGATCCAACTAATCCTTGTTGGTTGGTGGTGCTAACGCCTTCACAAAAAAGTAGTTGTAGAACACGGTCATGAAGTAGTTCATATCATCCAAGATTGTGGGTACAGAGTCATAGAATCTTTACCTAATATTGTCGATGATGACTCGGACCCCTAAATTAGAAGTGAATGTGATGGTATATGGATTACTAAATAGGTTAGTTTTATTGGGTACATATAATCATTCTAATGTGATTAATCTTATACTAATTTATATTAATTTTTCAATTTGTAATTAACATAGATTCTTTTTTATGCAGGTTCAGATTATGTCTCAGTCAGGGAGCGGTGAAGATCATGATGATGTCCCGGTGGACGGACAAGGTTCTCATAATCGAAATACTAGAGGAGTCACAGCCTTGCACGAGCTTGCTCAAAGTAGGATGGGAGGAGAGCGACACATGATTCAGTATAATTCAATGCTTCAAGATATAGGTGAAGCTGGAAAGAAATACCAGAGTTTCATTGGTCTAAGTGTCAGGACCCACGTACCTCTCACGTGGAATGATTGGACGCTGGTCCCTAAGGAACCAAAGGAGAAAGTTTGGGATCATATACTGGTACGTACGTACATATATATTATTTAACTATTCATACTTTTACTATAAATATAACTTAATTTATTGTGCTCATATGTCGTTTGAGGTTGATCCTAAGACGAAATCTAATGTCATGATGGCGATGTCAACGGCGTTTAGAACATTCAGGTACAACCTAACCAGAAAGTACATCAACCATTCGAGGATCAACCTGAGCGTTTACGAACACCACCTCACAAATACCCTTGGATCACACAAGAGGAATGGAATCATTTTGTGGACTACAGATTGACAGAAGAATTTAAGGTACATAGCTATATTTATTTATTAGTGTTGTCTTCAACCTTTAGTATATTCACATTATGATGATGTTATACAGAAAGAAATGGCGGAGAAAATGGAGTTACAATCGCACTAAAAGTATTATCATCGTACTGCTCGAAAGGGATATGCTCAGCTAGGTCATGAACTAGTGAGAAACTCTTTAAAACCTTTTGACTCAATTTGTTCTCATTATTATTTTCAACTTTACTAAGTCATGTGCGGTAAACTGTGGATATTTGTAGAATATAGATCTTAAAACTAATTCCTCGAGTCGTGCTGTACTATGGAAAGCAGCTCTATTGGGGAAGGATAAACAATATGTCGACCAAGACACAATTCAAACGGTCGAAACAATTGTAAGTTGATGTTTTTATATGATTTGTTGTTTAAAGTCATGGAATATTAAACTTTTTGGGTGTGAATTTATATAACAATATTTTGCAACAGGATCAATTGGAACGTTCAAATAAAGGTAAAGATATTTTGACCGATGCATTGGGAACCCCGGAACATCGTGGGCGTGTAAGGGGAGCAGGTCGTTACGTATGTCCATCAAATTTCTTTAAGATGACTCATACGAAAACGAGGATGGGTGAATATGAAGCAAATCCTCTTAAGTTTACCTCTCTGTGTGGGGGCAGTATTAATAGAGATGTCGCAAGGGAAGAACATCAAATGGCTGACGTCGTTGAAGAACACATTAATTATCCTGATCCTGATATAGGAGAGGTAAGTTTCTCATGATTATTTAGTTTTCATTATACAAATGAATTAATTATTTTGTATCATAATTAATCGTTTCGTTTTTTTTATCTTATAGGGTGTGGCATGTCAACTGCTCGTTGAATATGGAGGTAATGTTGTTGCCATCGGTACCTTGTATGAATCACGTGATCATTTATTCGATTCAGTACATGGTATGCCATTAGGGGAATTCAATGCTCGCGTCTCGGTCGATATGATACTCTTGGGTAATGAGGAATTAGACCTACCAATCCCTATAAGCAACGACATCTATAATCTTTCCCATGCTCTGAAATCATTTGTGCCATGACCGAGAGCACTTATTATCACAACACCTACTTCATCGAAACATGTATTATTCTAATCATTTGTGTCATTTCTTCCAAATCAATTTGTACCATATTTGTTTTCCTAATAATATAAACTGTTTATGTTGTCATAACCCTCTAAACTCAAAAAGACAACTAGTAGAAGTTCACATCTTTTAGTTGTAACAAGGCTGCTTCTAGTTTGCAATCCCATGAACCAACACGGCTGGTCCAACCGTTCTTGAAGTATATACTTATGCTAGAGATCAATTGGAGGAATGTGACCTTGTAAATATCCCCATTAGCATACCAACTTTTTAATTCCGATGTTTGGATGGCTCGGGAAGAGATTATGCAATATTGCGCAATGGAGGAAATATGTTATGTTCTAATATTCTGTTGTATCGGGTAAGTTTTACAGCTTTGTTATCAATGATTATATAATTGTTATACTTTTTTACGCGTACGTGTTTGTCTCGTTTTGTAACATTTACACATTGTATATTCAGTTACCTATGGGCTACATGCGATAGAGCCGTATTGAATAATTACATATTAGTTGATTGCTCAGAGTTCGCAACGATTGTGAAAGAAAAGCAATATAACGATCAAAGTAACCGTATAATTCAAAGTTTGAAGATGTTAAATGATCAAAATCCACGAATATTCTTTCCTTTCAATACTGGGTAAGTGTTTCAAATTTTGCATTTTTAAGGTTTATATCATAATCAATATTAATTATGTGTATATATAGGGGCCACTAGATTTTGATCGTCTTAGTTCTTGCCGACAAGACGGCCTATATTTTCAACTCCTTAGGTCAAAATCCAATATCGAGAAGTTTAAAGAACATTGTAAATACGTAAGTCTTAATTTTATGATTATATATTTTACCTTATGAGCTTTATATTTTGTCTTCTCCTAAAGTTTCAATTTTATCATTGTAGTGGTTATAGAGCGTGGCATGACAATAACCACGGGTTGAGGGCTAAAAATTTAAACTGACAATGGGTACATGTAAAGTAGTTAACAAATTATCTACTAAGTATATGAAACTTATCTTTTTGTTAGTTTTATCATTTTGTTAGTTTTATTTTATAATTACGAATTATCTACTAAGTATATGTAACTTATCTTTTTCCTTAGTGTCATATACAAAGTGGATTCGTAGTTTGTGGATTTACGTCTAACTATTCATACGGAGGATGATCTACAATCTAGAAACACATCTATTGAGTCTTGTAAATTTTAAATATAATCATATTATATATATATATATATAGAGAGAGAGAGAGAGAGAGAACCATGCACTAATTTCGTCCTAATTAATGAATTATATATGTCTTGCAGTTTAGGGACGGCCCAAGCACATTCTCTCAAGCTGATATTGACGAGGTACGAGTAGAATGGACTACATTTATAGGTAGATATATGATGCGCTGAAATTAGTTGTAATACAAAGTCTTAGTCTTCCACATTCTATATATAGTTTGTTACTTTGCCTTGATGTGGAGGGACCAATTCCCATTTTTTCTATTACGATTTTGTATATAATTATGGATGTACAATCTATAGGTGAATTTTAGTACATGTACTTTATTTTGAGATTATATAATTGCCCCGTTATGTTGCCAAAATCACTACAAGAAAAAAGGTCGTAGGCGACGTTAAAAAACATCGCCTAAGGTCAGAAAAACGTCGCCAAAGACCTTTGGCTACGGTAAATAAAACGTCGCCAATACCACGTCGCAAGAGCTTTAGCCGACGTTTTTTGCAAAATGTCGCCTAAAGTGTTTTAGGCGACGTTTTTCTCGACGATTTTTATAACGTTATCTAAGGTGTTTCAGGCGACGTTTTGGAGGTGGTTTTGGCAACATTTCCAAAAACGTCGCCTAAGGTGTTGAAGGCGACGGTTGTCAAAACGTCGCCTAAGGTGTTGTAGGCGACGTTTCAAAACATCGCCTAAGGTGTTGAAGGTGACGTTTTTCAAAACGTCGTCTAAGGTGTTGAAGGCGACATTTTTGGAAAACGTCGGTTAAAGTTGGTTTTTTAAATTTTTCCTGATTTATTCCACAACACATTCATACATTTTTTTCATGGACATCTCATTTCTCCAACACTAATTGACATGAGACTTTGTCATTTCCAAAAATTGTTTGAGACCTTTAGCATACTCAACATTAGGGATGTTCATACATTTCCCGAAAATCGATCCGACCGACCAAACTAACCGAATTAGGGTCAGTCGGTCAATTTTCAAGTACGTGTCAGTTACAAAAATAGTTAACCGAAAATTTTCTTTAAAAATATTGATATTTTCATAGATTAAATATATTTCTTATTAAATTATTATAAAATTAATTTAATTTTTAATGTGTTTCCAAAAATTATTCTATATGTTAATTTCTTAAAATAAATTCTCATAAATTCATTACAAAATTGATGATGAATATATTTTTTAGGAAACTGATTAGGTCGGTTGGGTGTCAATTTTCATCGAAAACCGACACCGACCGATGAACACCCCTACTCAACATATATACAACCTATTTTTATTTTTAATCCAATCTTTGCTCGTCTTCAATTTCTTACAATAACCACTTTTAGGTTTTAGCCTCGTACTATCCTATAGGATTTAGACAAAAGGTTAGAAAGTGACATTGAAAGAAACTTCTAGGTTACACTACTAAAATAAAATTAGTAATTGAACCAAGTTTTGAAAGCTAAAAAAGTTTCTAACTTGGGCAATCAAGCCATAAAACTAAGTGAAAGAACCACTCAGTATCATCACACGAGCATATGTACATACATTTAAAGAGCAAACACAAATTTCTAGCCCAATTTGAAAACCCAACTCGAATCTAAAGAATTGTTAAGAAAATGTTGAATAAATGTCTATATGACATAAAGACAGAAGAATCTTAAAGTTATTTCAATTGAGCTTATGTTCCAACTTAAGGAATACATCATCTTTCTATCCTAACCACCTAAACTGTTCTAACTAACACAAACAACTTCAGTTAAAACAGTTTCATCATAAGCTCAACAAGTTCAGATCAAGCACAGGCTCTAAACCACCTAAACATATCAGTTCAAAGTTCGAAACAACAATAACAGAAGTACTTGCAGCAAAGAAAGCTCTAACCACCTAAAGCTCTTTCTTCCTATTCTATAAATAGAGGTTTCAAAGCTCTTGCAAAGAAAGCTCTTGTAAATGTCGTAACAAGAAGAAGAGAAGGAAATAAAAGTGTCTTGCCTCAGTGGAGTAGGCCATGGTTGCCGAACCACTTAAACCTTGGTGTGTTCTTTTTCTTATCTCGCTCTTTTCTTCTTTGATCTTCTTTTGATACATGCTTTAATCTCTTTGTATGCTCTGAGATCTTCATTCTTTGTTCACCTTCAAAGAATACAAAAGAGATATGGTTAATTGAATTGTTAGATGGTAAAACTTAAAGAATGAAAAAGATGAAGATGAGGAAAGATTGCTTATCTTTGTGAAGTTGAAAAGCAAACCACAGAAGGAAGTTTTTCATCTTCAATTGCGAGCATTGAAGAAGATGAAGATCGCCTGCATGATTCTATTGCTGCGCCTAAGAGGAAAGTGAAAGAAACTTCGAGCTAGGGCTCCACTTCTGTTCCAGCTTGTGAGATCGGAAGAGACGTGGCGAGAGTGAAACCACACGTGGAGTTCACCTGTCGAAAAAGAGAGAGCTTGCTGGGCCAAGCTTGTTGGATAAAAAGAAAGAGGTATTAGATGGGCTTCTGTCCATTGGGCTTGAATTTTGTTTTAGAACTTGATATTTCATGAGCAAAGTAGAACTAGCTTTGACAAGAATAAAACAAAATGATTAAAATAGGTTTATAAAACCTATGGTGAGGATGCCATCTTTCTAACTTTCATCCCAGCATAAAGTGAGTTTCCCTTGGGAAAGAGAAGCATCAATTTGAACAATTGAGAAAGAGAAAAAAAAAACAGAGGAAAATATCAATTGAATGTGCCATGGATGATGTGTCATGGGGATATTTGGGAAATGATGGATCATGGAGAAGAGTGACATGATTCCAATTGATTTTAAAACAAAGGCGAAAGAGGAAGCAGCACAAAAAACAACAAATTGCTACGATAGCATATTGAATTTAGAATTGATAGAGAAAATGACTTAATATTTATCTATTCAAGTAGAGATTATTTATACACAAAACCTAAATCTAATAATAGAAATGTGTAATCAATTCTTAATATCCTAACTATTCTAATAAACTTTGTCTGGTTATTGTGCTTTAGTTAATAGATATTGTTTGACCAAAAGCTTTTAACGGCAAGTTTGTTTTTCAACACATTTTTACCCTTTATAAAGAGAAGCATCAAATTAGATGAAGAAAAAAAATTGTGAAACTAATAGACTCGTTGGGGTGAACAAAGACATGTGAGTTGTAGATTTCGGTAAATAGAATTTATGGCGTTGCTGCACCTCTTGATAGACAAAATCCTACTATGATTCTTGATAGGCTGGATTATAAAGGCTTGGATGAACGATCGACTCGACCAAACTCGACTATGAAGGAAACATGTGAGAGTTAATATTTACTATCAATTCCGAGTAAAAATTGTCTAGTGGTGGGTGGCGACCGTGTGAGATTGATCGACCATGGGGTCAATTTTTTGCGATAAACTTGCATAACACATAAATCTCAAAATATCAAGCTCAGCCTACTAATGTAACCATGGTCTCAACTGACATACACCCAATATTGGTTAAAGCTCGAAAAACGCAAGCTCACCGATAAAACTTTACAAGCTTGAAATTAACAGATTAGGGGCCTCGTCAGCTTCCATAATTCAGACTACACACTTTTTTAGAGCCTAAAAAAAATAGACCAAGAAAACGTTGGAATTTAAACAACATAAAATTTAAAATTGATATCTTACAAAGAGTAATTAAGAAAATTTTAAAATGAACCTTGTTGAAACAATGTTGAATAAATGCAAAGAGACAGACAAGCACAAAGACAAAACACTTCTACATGTTATTGATTTCCTATTCAATCAGACCAGCAAACAAAAAACCAGCCAAGACACTTCTACATGTTGTTGGATTCCTAACAAAGTATCTCAAACAAATAGCAACAGATTTCAGTTATTCAGTTCACAACAGATTGGCAGTTTAAACAATCAAAACAGAAGCTCAGAAAAAGAATCGGTTTCTAAGTTAGAACTACTTTAACTATCCATCTAAACTACCAATGAACAAACTCAACAAACAGGCAGTTTGGAAGAAGACAAGCAGTTTCATTCAAGCTCAAATTCAAAACTCCTATAAATAGCTATGCTCTGTACTTCTAAAAGAGAATGGAAAAATTGTAAAGTGAGGTTGAGAGTTTGAGTGTATGCTGGTGTTAGTGAGTGTATTTGCTTGGTTGAAGAAAAAAAATAATGAAAAAGATGCCTACCTCTTGAGAGTGGATTAGACCTTTGGTTGAACCACTATAATCCTTGGTGTTCATCTTCTACTTCATCTTTCTCTCTATGTGATTTTAGTTTTGCTTTTATGCTCTTTGTTTTCTGTTAAGATCTAACACTAATTAAACTAAAATACGATAAAATAGATAAATCTCTCGAGAGGATCTTTCAAAGAGACAGAGTACAAAAAACGACTATTCAATTGGATACCTAACAATGACCTAATCCATCCTATTTATAGGAAACCCTAGACTTAACCTAATTGTTGAAAAGACATAAAAGCCCATTGTAATTAAATAACAAATAATAATAATAAACTATTCCTAAATTCCTAGGGTTGGATCGTATCAATACTTCCCCCCCCCCCACCCACTCAAGGTGTTACATCTCTGATGTCCTCTTCCTCAGTGCCTTCAACCGAATAATCGTACTCATCTAGAACGACCCACACATCCAAAGCCTGGAGCTCCTTCGTCTGACAATGATGCCCTGGTACAAACTTTGCATCGCAGCGGAAACATAACCTCTTATCCTTCCTTGCCCGGATCTCAGCTTCAGTGAGTCTCTTGAACGGTGTTGGAGTAATATGCGTAGTTCTATGTGAGGAAGTCTCTGCGCCTCCAATTCCTGAAACCGAAGCCCCCGCTTTAGCTTTTAATGTTGTAGAAGTACCCTCCCCGTTTTTGGCCGCATGGAAAGCAAAATTATCCTCAATCACTTGGGCCATCCGCTTTTTCTCCTGAATGCCCATTGGTTGCAGTTTTCGCATCTCACTTCTTATTTCTTCTTTCAAACCACTCTCCCATTTTCCCTCTAAGGCACTACTACAGATGTCTCGCATACCCTTGGCGTACTTCTCAAACAGACGTCGATATTCCTTGACAGTGTCCTCCTGGCGCAAACTCATTAATTTTGCATACTTGTTGTCATTAGTAGTAGGTTGGAATTGGTGTAATAAAAGCTCCCTAAATTCCTCCCAAAAAGCAAACAGGGATCGATCCTCCTCGTACTAGAGCCACTCTAAGGCCTCACCCTCCATGCAGACTGTCGCGACGTCAACACGTTCCTGTCCCACCAGTTGGTTAACCCAGAAATACCGCTCCACTCGACACAACCATCCCTCCGAGTCCTCATTTGCAAGGCCCTTGAATACCGGCATCTTTAGTTTTCGTAGCCTCCTATCACCCCTCGGTCCCTCCCGGCCTCTTGTTCTCAGACCTCCTCTCTCTTTATCCTTCCATTCCTCACGATCCCCATCTCGGTTATAGGTTTCTCCTCTCCCCTCGTTCCAACCGTCATGCGCAATTGGCCTATCATAACCGGTGCACACCCTCCTATCATCCGAAAACCCATTTCCCCTCTCGTAGACCCTTGGGCCCCCCCTTCGGTAGAGATCTGGTCCCGATAAATTTCTCCCATCGTAATTTCCTTGAAACCCATCCCTCTGGTCTAACCTGACTGGTCCAAACCGCCCCGGCCCGACCAGCCCACTCTGACCCAACCTTATTGCACCCGGATCCAAACCCCCACCTGGCCATGCCCCGAACCCCGCGCCCCACTCACGGCTGCCCGACCCACGCTCGCCGCCCCAGCCCCTTGTGTGCGCTCCCTCGATCGACCCCGGCCCACCCCAACAGCCTCGCGCGCGCGCCCTCTCGACGCCTCTTGGACACGCGTTGCTGTGCTCCCCTGCAAACCCTAGCCCAACGACGCCCCCACTCGTGCCCCATTCGCGACCGCCCTCACCCGACGCGTCGCTGCTCCGCCCCCTTCGAACACTCCCTGGTCACCCCAGTAGCCCCAGCCCCTATCGCCTGCGCCTAGCCCAGCCCAGCCGTTGCGCCCTCGCCCCACATCCCAGCCCTACGCCATGCCCCCACCGCACAAACCCTCGCCCCCGAGACCGCCGCCGCCCAATCCCGAGCCGTCGCCCAGACCGAGCTCCTTGTGCCTCTCCGTAACCCCCAGACCCGACCCCTCCTGGCGCGAGCCCACCAGACTCAAACCTGCGAGTGCACCAATTGCAGCCCCGACCCCGACGCCTCCGTCTCCGCCGCCAAGCGCTGACGCCTTCGACGAGCCTGTCGTCGTCTTCACCGTCGCACCACCGCCATTCGTCATCACCTTCGTCGAGACAGCCTCCGGATTCTCGGTCACTTTTCCCTTGCCGTTGTCCGGTCTATTCCATTTCATCAAGAGCTCCAAGTTCCGATTCATTGTTTCCATCATCGACTAGTGTGCCTCAATTTTGTTACCTAGCCGTTCCTCCATTAAAACCAAATTCGCATTCATTTTTTGTAACTCGTTCCGCAAGTCGGTCAAACCCGCCTCACACTCCTGAACCCTAGTTTTCATTTTAGTTTCGATCACCATTCCCGAATCGGCAAATGGCTCTGATACCAAAATGTTAATATCTAACACTAATTAAACTAAAATACGATAAAATATATAAATCTCTCGAGAGGATCTCTCAAAGAGTCAAAGTACAAAAGACGACTATTCAATTGGATACCTAACAATTACCTAATCCATCCTATTTATAGGAAACCCTAGACTTAACCTAATTGCTGAAAAGACATAAAAGCCTATTGTAATTAAATAACAATTAAATAACAATTAATAAACTAATAATAATAATAAACTATTCATAAATTCCTAGGGCTGGATCGTATCATTTTCCTGTTCAATTACATCTACACAAAATAAGAAGCAAATCAAAATCAACATGCAAGAAAATTCAATGAAATTCTGAGTTGAAGAAATAATCAAAAGATGAAAGCATTTGAAGAACTTATCTTCTTATCAAACTTCTGTTTGATCTCATGCATGGAGGTATCTTCATCATTGAAGCAGAAGAAGAGCTTGTTGAAGATATTGCAATGAAACCCTGGCATAGCACTTTTGGAATCAACAAAGCCTCACCAAAGCTAGAGCTCTCGGCTGCAAAGGAGAAATGAAATTGTAATTTTAGGGTTTTGTCCAGCTTGCATTTGAGGTGTCAAAATGAAGCCACATACGTGTCGGAAGAAAGAATAAAGATGGAGGTGTTGGGCCATACACTTTTGGGCCTTCATGGGTAAGATTTAATTTGCATTTCATGTTTTAATGCTGTTTTGGGCCTTATAGAATTACAATCTGGTATCAGAGCTTGAAGATCATCTTTGATCATTCAAGATTCAAAGATTTTCACAAGATCTTGAAGTTTACAGTAAAGTGAACCTATGGCTACCACCACCAAGTATGAGATAGACAAATTCAATGGACAATATGATTTCTCACTTTGGTCCAAGAAGATCAAATCATTTTGATTGCACAGAAGGCACATGAAGCTATTAAAGACCCTAAAAAGTTTAAGAAAGTGCTTACAGAAGAAGAGAAGAAAGAAAAAGAAGATGTGGTTACCCTAACCATTATGCTAAACTTCTCAGGCATTATTTTTATGCAAGTTATGGATGAAGACTCTATCTACAAAGTATGGAAGAAGCTGCAAGATCTTTTTGACAAAAAAGACCTTCCTAACAAGCTATACACTAAAGAAAGACTATTTTCTTTTAAAATGAGCCATTCAAAGAGCCTAACCGACAACCTAGATGAATTCAAAAAGCTGACTTCTGAATTCAATAGATCGAGGGAGAAGCTAGGACCTGAAAGTGAGGCTACTATCTTGATTAATTCTATTCATGAAGCCTACAAGGAAGTGAAAACAGCCATGAAATATGGCAGGGACAATGTCACCATTGACACCGTCATAAATACACTAAAGTGCATGGAATTGGAGATTAAAATAGATCCTAAGAGTGGTGCAGGTGCTGAATTGCTTTTTACTAAAGGCAATAACTATTGTAACGGCCCGGGAAATCAAACCGTTGCTTAGGAGGCTATGGAGTGTGATTTATTTTAAAAGAGAAAGGATTCTGGGAATCGTCTTCGCTGAGTTTCGCTCAAGCGAAACTCTTTGACGAAGTCTTTCTCTTTCGTCGAGCTTCGCTCTAGCGAACTCGTGCTCCAAAATGGCTCCTCAGCCGTTACGTTTCCAAACGGCTCTTCCTTCAGCCGTTACGTTTTTCAAATGACTCTCTCTTCAATTAGCCGTTACATTTCACCCTTTTTCTCTCTTTTCCAATCAACCGAAGCATTTCCCTCAAACTCACTTAGCTCTTACGTTTTCTCTCAACCAAAAAGCCAAGTTCTCTTGTGTTCTTCCTCTTCGAGCGTGTTCTTCAAGCATTCGGATTCGTCGTTGCAAGGTAAACTACTTACCTTGTTCTTCTGGTTCATTGATTCATCGTTGGAGTTGATTTAACGTATCGATTGGGGTTATGATTGTGATTTCTGGGTTTTGTTGGTTGTATTCTTCAGCTGTTCTTCAGATCTGTCTTTGCCCAGTTTCGCTTGATGTTCGCCCTCCTTCGCCATGGTGAATTGCAGTTAGTTGGTAAGTGGTTTTCGTTCTGTTGTTAATCAGTTGAGTTCTTCCGGTTTGGGTAAGGCTGTTTCTGACTTGTCTTTTGTTGTGATGTCTTGTTCGTTGCTGACGAACCAAAGACTCTCTGTCGTTTGCCATTTGCTTGCCGAGGATATTTTAGCGTTTCCTTCGCCTACTGTTTGCAGGGTTCAGTTTCAAGGAAGTGCTTCTGTGTCTGTTCGCTAGCCAACGAATAGAAGCGTTGTCGCTAAGCTTTCGTTACAGCGAGTCCAGAGAGGAGTCTGTAGTGGTTAAGTTATCGCGGTAAGTTTCGTTTCACCCTTATAAGTGCAGAAGTTGTTGGTTCTTCGTTGTAACGAATTTGTATGTTTGCTTGGTCAGAACCAGTGAAGCCGAGGTTTCGTTTCGATGTCCTTCGCTACAACGAAAGAGGGGTCAGAAGCAGTTTCAGGTTATTTGGGTTTTCAACTGCGTGGTTTCGTCTCGAGAGTCGGCCAAGGTAAGGATTTCCTTATCGTAAGGTTTGTGGACAGCTCGTTAGCTTCTAGAATAGCTATTAGTATGTCTGTTACTATTGCATGTTGAATATCTGTTGACGTATGAAATATGATTTAGAATAGAAGTATGTTTATGTTGTTCCCTAGAAGTGAACGTGATGCATATTTAGTAGGATGTTCCCCAGAAGTGAACATTATGCATGTAGAATAGGGTATTCCCCAGAAGTGAATATTCCTTGTTGTTCCCCAGAAGTGAACATTATGCATGTAGTATAGGGTATTCC
>JBBMEF010012828.1:0-21144 GCA_037832685.1 Sicyos baderoa | reverse complement strand
TGTTCATCTTGGCCAAAGTTTGACATATTAAATTCAAATATTTTTGAAGTTAAATTATTTAAATTTTTCTATTTTTTAAGACCAAGGGTATTTTTGAAAGTTTTGAAACTTTAGGGGTATTTTTTAAACAAAACTTTTAACGGTTTCCATCCAAAATTAACAGTAAGGGTATTTTTGAATTGTTTTGTAAAGTTCAGGGTTAGTTTTGAAACTTTTCAAAGTTCAAGGGTAAGTTGGACACAATTGTGATAGTTTAAGGGCATTTGTGATAATTGAGCCTTCTACTTATTTTCAAAATTCAGCTGTTTCTTTCATCATGGCAAGAAGAACCAAAACTAATATCACCTATAATAACAACTTCACCTCGAAGAAAAAGTAATATTACCTCTCCAGCTTTTTCAGGCGTAAGAATAAGGTCAGAAGAGAAGCCTTTATCAAGAGCATATTGCGCAACTGGAGAAGGCATCATCTTTCTCCCCCTATCCCTTCTGGAAGGTGGCTGAGTAACAATAGCTGCAACCTAAATGGTTTAACGTTAGTCATACCAGAAACACAAAGTAGTAATCTAAGATAATACCACAACTTATTTTCTGTAATAAGAAAAAATTGTTCATAAGGTACTGTAAGATTAGAATAATTTTTTTTTAAAAAAAATCACCTTCCAACTGAGAAAAAGTAAATAAGAGGTAGAAAATCAATATATACATGACACTTATAGCAGAAAGTTATCCTTTAATTAATCATTAAAGGCTTGCATTGAAGATGCTAAGAACTAGTTCAAATTACCTTCGAAATCTATAGGACAGTCAATACTCATAAATTGAAATTCTATACCTCCCAAACTTCAAATTCAACAACTTCTCAACAGTTGAGCAGCAATAAACATCAGACAGAAGTTGGTTGGTACTCTGACTGATGTCAATATGCAACTAGAAAACTTGAACTTAATCAAGTGTATAGAGTCGAGGTGCACGTAAGCTGGCCTAAACAATCATTGATGTATACAAAAATCCCTCGTTTTTTTTTTTGGATAAGAAACATAATAATAAAAAAAAAAAATTAAAAAAAAAATTAAAAAAAAATCCCTGGTATTGATTCTCAATAGGTCGAAAAACAGACTGAACACCTCGAAGGTGGATCATTTGGAATGGTAGATCATTCTTTCACTTACATTCATTTTTTAGTCAACAATTGCAGGGATAGGAACCACATCAGATACTTTATTTTTCTTTTTTGATATCCGTGATTGTCCGGGCCAGCTTTCGCACACCTCGACTAGTGTCACGGGACATACTGCCTGACCCTACAACCTTTGGATACCAAAAAAACCCGTAGAAAATTAATTACAAAATAGGTGGGCACCATGGATTGAACCGAATCAGATACTTTGGGATAGTAATTAGTGTATCATCCATTGAGTATAAATGACATTCTTTTAATTACATCATATGAAACAGCTTCCTCTTTAAATTCACACTGAGATGAGAACTACAATAACAACATTCAATAAAACATTCTGAGCACCAACGGCAGAAGAAACTACACAACCAAGCTAAAAATAGAAAGAATTTCAAAATGCGCAATTCTAAAAACCTTCCCAAACGCTTAGAACAGACACGAGAATGAATTGAAGGAGCCAACAGCTTAGGAAAGAGTAAAATCGGAGATTAGGGTTAGATGAGTACCTCGAAATCTGCATCTGCGGCAGAAGATGCGTTGAAAAGAGCATCAAGAACAGCCGTTGAGACCTAGGGAACAGGCATTTCTTCCATTACGAAAAGAAAGGAGAATGGCGAGAAATTTAGAGAGAAAGAAAGAGAGATAGAGAACCTGAGGAGAGCCCAAGAAAACGAGGGGCTTCTTCTTGGAGAAAACGGAAGGAGGAGGAGGAGAAGCAGAGTGTAAACAGTAAAAGCGGCGAAACATGAGCGAAGAAGCCATTGCCGGAATTGGAGAGCTTTATCCACTTTTCAATTAGCCATGGATAAGAAGGGAACTCAGGGTGTTTGTTTAGTAGCTCCAGGAGTTATATTGAAGAGTTAATTTGAGTAGATAAAATTGAGAAGTTACTTTTGATGTGGTTTTTGGGTAGGGGAGTTAAGACCAAAATCTTCTTATTTTGAATGATTATAAAATAAATGATTAAAAATTAATGATTAAAAATGAATTATTTTAATTGATTAAAAATGAGTATTTATAAATGATTTATTATATATAAATGAAAAAAGTTATTTCTAATAGTAAAAATGAGGAATGATTAGTAAAAACTTGTTTGGAAGTAGATTTTCGAGATAGAGTTCATAAATCATTCATTCAAATCCTACTTAAATATGACAAACATACATTATAAACTTACAAAAAAAAAAAAAAAATCCATCGAATTTGTTGGATGAGTAATTGACTTGGGGCTACATGGATAAGGAAGGAAAAAAGAGGAAGAGGTAAGAGTGTGTACTTGGGTTGGGTTAGGTTGAGTTTCTAACCAAACTTAAAAATTTGAATTGGTCAAATTTTCAACCAAATTCAACTCTCGTATTTTTGGATTGGATTAGATATTCAAGTTCATCAAAATACATTACAAAACGTGAATGTCAATTTTTTTTCGGGTGGAAAGTAAAAAAAAAAAAAAAAAAAAAAAAAAAAAAAAAAAACAATGTTGGAGAGAATGAAATATTAAGTTGTTATGAACTACAAATTCAAAAGCTCAAGATTAAAACCAAGCAAATCATCAAAATTAAGATAAAAAACAGAATTACAACTTTGATTAAGTGCTTACATCCCTCATAAACATTTGGTTTGGTAGGAAATATATAGACACCCTATATTAAATCAATTTCCTCATCTTACAAATGGTTTTGATCATAACATTAAATGAACTAGAAATTCAGTAATAACCCCAGCCATGAACCAATCCCATGCCCCCAACAACAAGAAATAAAGGATGAAATCACTATTTTATTAATTATTAATTATTAATTATTAAAAAATAAAAAAAATAAAAAATCTAACCTCTATCTCAAATAACCATATCCAAACATCCATATTCAAACCAGCGATGTCTCCTACAAACATTCATAGTCAAACAAGTTTTTACGACCTAATCGCTTCATTTACTCAAACAATTCACGATCGAACAACTAACAGTAATAAAGTAAAATTAAAAGTAGGTCTCTACAATCCACATTCACCCAAAAAAACAAAAAGTAAAAGCAAAAGCAAAGCAGATAAGCTTTTCAACATGATGAACATTTGCATGCAAGTAAAACATGCAAGTAAAAGGGTACAATTCAAGTGCCACTCAAGAGCTAATTTAGTATAATCATGGATAGCAGCTTTTGTTAGACCTGAGAAGAAGCACAATAATCCAGATCCGTCGACGCCTAAATTTGAATAGCAGGACCAGCATACCTTCCCGGTCGCATATATAGATCTTCAGGGGTCTCGATTTTTGCAAGCCAGGCATGATCTTCTACCTCTTCATCGTTTAGATTGGGTTCGGATTCTGCAGCTGAGTTTTACAAGCCACTGTGTATGAGATTTTGTTGATTAAATTAGAAACATAGCATCAAAGGTTACTTACAATAAGTTGAAAAAGGATAGTCATGGTAGTATGTACATCTTCTTCCTTTATCTTCGTTGTAAGAAGGTGAGAGAACATCAAGCACAGCGCAAGGCGAAACTGCAGTGAAACAATGCAGATTGCCTCCGGTCTTCGGGTACAAAACTGATGTTGCACTTGATGCTGTTACAACTTTATCAACTGCCAACTTAGCCAATCTTGCTGGAAAAAAAGGATCTCTTTTAGTTTTTTGCTTTTCTTTTTGGTTGGGAGTGGGGTGTTTACGATAAGTAATCTAATCGTTTTTTTAATTCAACGATGGGAATGAGAGGATTTGAACCCATAACCTCTTGGTTATCAAATCATACACATGTCAGTTGAGCTCAGCTATTGTTGGCGAGAAGTAATCCCATCGTTGGAATTTAAAAAGAGAAAGGGCACACCCCCCAGGGCCTAATAGTGTAGATGGAACTCTTGATATCAAACTCCAGTAGAATATGACATGTTCAGTTGTTAAGGTAAAGAACAAAACCAAAATATATCTATGGTATCTTTGAATATAGTCAAACTATCATATGATTGTAGATTCAGTCAACTGCACAATAATCTATAATTTTATTTTATTTTTCATTTATTGGGTTTCACCGAAAAGCGATATTCACGGACATAGTCGTGGTTATGGTTCAAAATTATGGACATTTGAGCATTCACTATGTTATGTTATGCTGTGATATTTCTATCTAGTAACACTTCATTTCAGGCTTAAAGTGATAAATATTACCAATATTAGGGCAAAAACTCAAAATACATTGATTATTTCTTACATCTAGAAAGCAAGCTGTTATAGGAAACCAAACCTGGAAAATATGTGGAGCCCCTGGTTTCCTGAATGGAGGCAGGTTCAACCCAGTCATAGGCTTTTACATGAAGAGAACCATAAAGAACTTTGCTGAACACAGTCATCCCAGGATGGTCATGGAGGGGGATGACAGAAGAAGTAGGAAAGCAGAATATACATATCTGTATCATTATAATAAGTAGATTTATAAGCATAATCATTGCAAAAGCTTACAAAAAAACCCGTAAACAGGTGGACAACTAGCTCATCGGGTTGAAGTTTCAGAAAAAGAAATAACCATCATGGAGTGGCTCAATTGGTCAAAGAGGGTCTTAGGGTGCATAACGTGAAGGGTTCAATCCATGGTGGCCACCTACCTAGGAATTAATTTCCTACGGGTTTCCTTGGCATCCAAATGTTGTAGGGTCAGGCGGTATGTCCCGTGACATTAGTCGAGGTGCGTGAAAGCTGGTCCGGACAGTCATGGATATCAAAAGAAAAAAAAGTTTCAGAAAAAGAAATCATTTCTCTGATTGAAGAGCAGAAAATTACATGTGCCTGATGTTCTTCTCCCTAAATAAATCTCAGCAATGAATATGTAGAGAAAATCCAGAGCTCTGAAAATTCTCCCTTTAAGAAAAGGGATGGACAGGACTTACTGTGAAATTTTCATCTTCAAATATATCAACATATGTTATTGGTTGAGCCCATCTAGCTATCCTATTAAGTTGGTTCAGTCCGAAAAGTCCATGCCCTCGGTCATCGTCGATGTTCTCTTCTTTAAGCCCAACATCCCCTGGACCAACCGTGTCTGTGAATAGAGCATATAACTAAGATGTGTCAAAGAGTGGAGTCCAATGCAGCACATAATATAATCTTGTCCTACTTGAAGAAGGCTTTAATTTTTGAACCAACAAAATTCGTAGAACAGCAGCCTGGGCTAGTCCAGGAAACACGCAAAGGATCATCGTAATAATCGATTGTCTTGTAATAAATCATTCCTCGGTGAAATTAAGAAAGTATGCTTTGTACTCATCCTAGAAATCTTGGATAATCATTGATCACAATTGTACCAAGAATTGCCTATCAATGCATATATACTTCACACAGGACTTATCTATATTCTAAACTACTGTTAAGATTTTGACTGAAGATTGGAAGACGATTTGAAATTGCTTATGACTAAAACTACCATGAAAAACCTGCCACTTTCATTCACAAATCAAAGTTAATAAGTAAATGTAAACCGTAAGTTGCCAACAAGACCAATAACTCAATCAATATAAGTATATGTCCACGACCAACTTCATGAATTCGAATCCCCTTACCCCAATTGTTGTTGAACTAAAAAAACTTAAACCGAATGAAGAAAGTTGTGGCTACAAATCCCAAAATAATGCCACTAAATGTCATTGCAAAGGTAGAAAGAGATAAATAAAATAACCCGGGCAGCTAAGGCCCCGTTTGATAACCATTTGGTTTTTTGTTTTTTGTTTTTTAAATTTAAGCCTATTCTCACTCAAATTTCATACAATGTGTTCCACCCATCCTATAATATATTCATCTTTCCTTAAGAAAGTAGTTGAATACTAACCAACTTTTAAAAACAAAAACAAACTTTTTGAAGCTGTTTTTTTTTTATTTTCAAATTCTGGTTTAGTTTCTACAAATATAAGTGAGAGATAGATATCCAAGTAAGAAAGAACCTATAGTGAGATAATTATTATAGGCTTAAATTTCAAAAACCAAAAAAAAAAAAAAAAAAAATGATTATCAAACGGGGCCTAAATTAAACAACAACATATCCAAAAGCCAAAAGCAACTCAAGCACATAAATTAGAGAAATCCCCAAATGTCAAAGCAATCCTTAAAATTCAACCAAGAAGAGAGGATTATACTCCCAACTGAATTGTACCCATCAATTTCTCCTCCAAACTAAGCAAACCCATCACAGAAATACAAAAAATTAGAACCCCAGAACAGCAATTGAGCCAAAAATCACAAAAAAACACCAAAAACAGTAGATTGAAAAACAAAGTAAAACAGAATGCAGTACAAATTAGAAAGAGAGATAGAGAAATTACCCAAAAGGGAACAAAGATTGTTGATAGTTAGAGAAGATAAAGGAGAGTTGGTGGGAGTTAAGGTCTTCTTACAGAGCTCGTAAATGGCCTGAACTTTGGAGCTCTTCTTGTGGTTCATGCTCAAGTTTCTAAGAAACAATGAGCAATCGAACTTTTTCTGCCAAAAAAACCTCATCTTATCGGTCACTTTCTGGGATTTTGAGAACATTTTCAAGTCCAGCAAAAAAAAAAAAAAAAAAAAATCCAATTTTGGAATGAGCCTGGATTTTACGCACCGTATTGTAATTATGTTCGTAATGCAAAATTGAAAGTTGAGAGGAGAAAATGTATTTATCTAGGTTAAAGTTAGAAGTAGGAAAGAAAAAAAAATCTCTTTTTTATATATAATATCTATTATTTTCGATTTTTTTTATTATTATTTACCTACAACATTAATGATATTATTTTTAGGTTAAATTACAAAATTAATCTTTGATTTTTTTAAAAAAAGTTGAGTTCTTATAATTCCATAGAACATGACTGTTAATGTCATTAATAATCCTAAATTAATTATGTGACAATTATTTATTTATATAAATAAAGTGATTTTTATATTTTGTGGATGATTTGTGTTAAATAGTAAATTGGAATAAAATATAGTTGTTCATCTTTAAAGAGTCTATACTTTTAATAAAAATATGATGTATCGGTTTTTCAAAAATGAATTTAATTCATGATTGTCACTTATCTACAAATTAATTTTGGTTTCTTTTAACACCTAAGTGTAATATGATCAATAATTGTTTGTTAAAATGATCGAAATGAGCATAAACTAACTCGAACATTCACACATTATTTAAAAAAAATTATAACCTATTTTTATTCAATTTCATCAATAACAAAAATACTATCAACGAGAACAATAACAATAACACAGTAACATAAGTATATGCTCGATGACCGAAAGATCATAAATTTAAATTTCTTTAGTTCAAAAAAATTCCTTAATCGAGAAAAAGAAATTGGGTACAAAGAATAGGAGTGACACATAGAATATGCTTCCATTCAAATCCCAAATTTGACTTCCTTGTTGTGCTTTTATTCCTTCAACATATCCTGATGCTACTAGTAGTACCCTAGACATTTGGGGGAGGACTCCCAAACAAAAAAAAACACACAAAAGATTAATTATGAAATATTATCAAACACTAAATCATAATTATATATAAAAAAAAACTAGATTATAATTTTGTGAAAATGTATTGGATAGTTCAATTTTACAAAATAATTACAGATCTATGCAAATTTGAAAATATTTAACATCCATAATCAAATATACAATATAAATAATACTCATTATAGTGTATTATGTATTAATTATTCAATATAAAAAATATTATTTTATACCGTATATTTATTTATGGTTGCTAAATTTTTTTAAATTTGCCCAATATTATAAATATTTTATTGGTCTATTCCTGCAAAAACCCCTATAATTTTTAATTTAACCTTATTATAAATTTTATTTTAACTTTATTTATTTATTTGTTTTGAAACAAAACCTAATTCAAATTTTAAATCCATAAAAGATATTTCTTCCCCTCCGAGTCCCCATCAATCACCACTACCATTTTGGCGGCAAAATCCTCCATTTCTGCAAAAGCTTGAAGCTCCCACTTAT
Source organism: Sicyos baderoa (assembly GCA_037832685.1). Classification (NCBI taxonomy): domain Eukaryota; kingdom Viridiplantae; phylum Streptophyta; class Magnoliopsida; order Cucurbitales; family Cucurbitaceae; genus Sicyos; species Sicyos baderoa. The sequence goes on along the minus strand of JBBMEF010012828.1, from coordinate 13,003 downwards.
CTCTGGATCCAAGTTTCTTCTCCAGTTTTTCTCTGGCAAAGAAGCAAATCAAGGAAGGGAAAGGAAGTTTTAGATGGAAGGAAGTAAGGGCGAGGCGGTGTTCGATTCGCTCAATTTGAATCCTCAGCTCTTCATCAATGGAGCTCTCAATCTCGTCGACGAATTGGTTGATGGCGCTTTCGATTACTATCAATCGTATGTTTTTCTCCCTCTCATCTCTTCAATTCAGGTTTTCACTCTTGTTTTTGTTAATTTTAATTTTTTTTTTCCGCTTTAGTGAAGCATCAGCCACATTGAAGACCGAGGGCTCAGATCGGTCTCAGGATCTCATCCTGGTAAGGTTTTGGTATATTAATTGGCGTTTTTGTTAGATTCCAAGTCTTTGGAGGTGTTTAGATGAGGTTTTTGATAAGTAATTAGCCTGAGGAGTTATTTTGAGCAGTTAAAAATTGAGATTTTTGTAATAGCACGTTTGGATGTAGATTTTTACGGAGCAGTGCAGCCAAAATCTCTTTTTGATGTGTTTTTTTTTGTAGATGAGTTATTTTGACCGGTTAAAAATGAATTGATTAGAAATGAGTTTTTAAAATGAGTTTTAGAAATGTAGAGTTATTTTGAGTAGTTATTTTTTGTAGTTAGAACTTAGAAATGAGGAGTTATTTTGATCAGTTATAATAGATTGTTTGGATGTTGTTTTTCGAGGAGTAGTTACGAAATGCTCAATATAAATCCTCCTTAAATTTGAAAAACAAACACCCTCTTTAGGTTTTGGAAATTGGTTATTTACCTCATTCTCGTAGGGAATATCACGGGTTCGATCTTTGGTTCAATCGGGTCTGGATAAGCGGCTGGCAATGTGGGAGGAGTACTGTCTCAACCACTGCTTTTCAGTTCCGGAAGGTTTTTCTTTACCCTCGAATGTAGGTTCTTCTACTCTGTCTGTGTTGTTCTATTGTTCTTGTTTTTGTAGCTGAATTAGTTGCCATTTTCTGTTCGAATCATTTTATAGGTGATTAATTGAGTATATAAAATGACTGCTTGCTTATACATTTATGTACTGACTTGAAAGCTTCCTCAAGTTTTGGTTCTGGGATGAACAAATTTTGAAGTTTTGGTTAAAAAACCCTATCACTGTTGCATCATCAAGTTTCGATCCTTTTCGAGATATATTTTTTGCTACTTTCAGATTGCAGTCATAAGTTTTCATATTCTTTGACCTGAGCTTCGTCATTTTGTTTGCTATAACTCAGCGTGGTTTCGTTGACACTACGAACATCCTTGTGTCTGGGACTGTAAACGGTTCTTTTTAACTCTAAAAGGAATGTAAGCAAATGTCAGCAAAGCTGACCTGAACGTCTATGATGGCCACCCACCTAGAAATTAATTTCCTACGAATTTCCTTCATAATAGGATGTGAGAATAGTCGAGGTGCGCATAAGCTGACCTGAACACTCATAGATATAAAAAAAAAAAGAAAAATCGTCATCGGCATCATGTTTTTCTTTTTTAAATCGTATCTGAAGTCTAACCTTTGTGAAGTACAGCATGACTTCTTCCATTTTACATCAATATAGTTACTTGGAGTTGGTAGTTTCTGTCTTTTTTGTTGGCACCTTTACTAGATTATCAATGGTTATATATCTTGTTTGAGAATTTTAAGCTATGTTAATTTAGGCTATGTATTCTCTTACTATTTTTTCTTCTTTCTAACGTAATAAACATATTTCTAATTCAGATCTAAATATTTTCTTTAAATTGTCTCAGGACGAATCACCTGCTGTCACTTCGATAAGTAATGGCTCCCCCTATGATGTGGATCTCGATACCGAGTTAGAGTCTTTAAGGAATAAGCTCTCTGAGGTATTGTGTGTATCGTAATTACTTGTGTTTCTTCGTATTATTTTGCATATTGAAAATATACTTTTCAGGTTCGAAAAGAGAATGCTGTATTGAACCAAGAACTCCAAGCTTTAGAAAGGCAAACTGCCTCCAGTAATTCCCAAGTTAATCATTTCAACGAAGCATTACAATTATATGAGCAAAATTCTGTGAATGAGATGTTCCAGGGTAATTAAGTTGTGCTTAAATGAATTATTTCTTTCTGCACTGTTGGAATTACATTTGCGATTTCTTTTATTTATTTTTCTTATAATGAAGTTTATAGTCATAGATTTCCTATCCAAAAAAAAAAAATAAAAAAAAAAGTTTATAGTCATAGACAGTCAACTTGAGACCAACTTTCCTCTAATAGATTGTTCTGCTCTGGATTTCTCATTGTGCTTTGCTATGACAGAAAATAGCAGCCAAAGAATAAAAGAACAAGGCAAGATAACCAGTCTAACATATATATCAAATTCTTGCAGAAATGATGGGAACTGCGTCGGAGTTGCGAGCGAAAATAGGAAAACTGAAGAAAAGGAGGATGGAGGAATCGAAGCTCGCTAGAGTAGAGAAAGTTGATACAACCGGAGACATCTCTCACCATCACAAGGGTAGGATTTTGAAGCTACTTCACACATCAATGAAGCTGGTTTTAGTTTAGGGAAAGGTGAATATATCATCTCACATGCTCTTTAATGCTTGTTTCTGTTCTGCAGGTTTCTTTAATGCCAAGCTGGATGACATTCAAGAACTTTTAGCTGATCTCAAGTCCCTTTGAACTTATTTCATTCTGACATCAACCTTACTATATATATATGATGATGCTTGCTGTGAAGCTTGTCTCTATGAGTTTTTTAATGCTTTAACTTGATTTGCCTGAGATTGTAAGGATACCAATTCCCTTAAATATATTCTAGAAGGGGCATATGAGGAAATTACTTAGAAATTGGTTTTTTTTTTTTTTTTTAAGACAATGGGGTAGAGAGATTCGAATTCATGATTTTTTACTCATGACCTAGAGTTATTGTTCTTGTTGGTGGTAGGCCATGAATAGGCGATGACTCAATCCTTCCTATATTATCGATTATTATGGCTGGTTTAGCACTCAAACCCCTGGTTTTGATGGTATCACTTTTCTCCTTATTATAAGGTGATTTCATTTCAACTTTCAAGATCATTTTCTTTCCTATTCTCCTCCTTATCTCATTTCTCTCATAATCATTTTCATTCTCCTTCTCTCAAACATCCTCTTCTTATTTGAACATAGCTAGATCCGTAATAGGAGTTGTTTGTTGATTTAGAGATGATATAAAATAAGCATTTACTAACTACTTTTCGAAAAACTACATCCAAACGGGTAATGATAAATACTCAAAATAGCTCATCATTTTTACTACTAAAAATAACTCTTCATTTCTAATCGTTCATTTCTAACTATTCAAAATAACTCTTCATTTATAACCACTTATTTCTAATCATTGTTTTTTAACTACTCAAAATAATCACTCATTTTAAATTCACATCCAAATAAGTTATTGTCTAACTCTTTTACAAAAAATACTACATCCAAACGAATTTTTTAGTGTAACTCTCAATTTCTACCTACTCAAAATAACTCTTAAAACTAACTCATCATCCTAACACCTTCTACATTCTTGACCAAAAGGGATTAAAAAAAAATGGTCAACTTGGGAAGAAAAGAACAGCTGTGTTTGAAACCGCATGTTAAGAAAAGTTTCCTCCTCCAATACATGCTTACTTCACACGCTTTCTTGGCTTCTCCAATAAGTTTCATCATAAATAAATTCTCCCCTTCATAAAAAAAAGCAAAAAACAAAACAAAATCATAAATAAATTCTCAATTCCTTCAATTCTGCAGTCAAAAACTTCAACAAACAAATTATGAGCAATAGCAAAGCAGTTGTGAATAAGCCACAAAATCCATGAAAAACCTCAAAAGAAAGAATGGAATTGTGCACCAGAAGAGCTATGGCTATCAAGTTTGGGATTTCATTCACAATTCCAGACAGAATGGCCACAGAAATCAATGAGAAGAAGAGAATTAGTGGATTGCACCCTCTCAGAATCATCAGAATCCCATGTGGTGGCCCTTTGGAGTTTCACCAAATTGTACAAGAGGCTCACAAAGCTTCTCCTCCATTGAAGACCCAGCACCAAGGTCAGCCACCAAATCCCAAAGCACAATATCATAGGAGCCACTTGAACCACTGGCACCCCCAAGTTTTTCATTTAGTTCGTAACGCCAACCAGAGCAACAACTCAACCGACATAAGTTCCAATCTTTGTTGAACTCAAAAAAGAGATGCAGTTGGTAACTAACTTGTTGGATGGTGCAACTCATCTACAAATGACAGTCGAGAATACATGTCAATTATCATTAAGTTAAGTTCATTGTTTTTTTGATGTGTTTGTTTCATTTTGATGGTTGTCTAGTTTATTCAGAAGAATATGGGAAGTACTTTCATAGGAGAGCAACTATTTAGATTTCCAAGTTCCAATGAAGCATTTTTATAAAAAGTTTCTCGAGAAAGAACTTTGACTCTACTATATTTGGTTGTCGAGATAAGAAATAGGCATTCATCATAACTTAGAGGGAATAATTCTACTCATTTTCTGTAATTCTTTAATTTTTCACATGGTCCCTATCTGGTCATTAACTCATAATGGTAATGTCAAAGGTCATAACTTGATTCTTAAATAAGTCCCCTACTGATATTGAAACAGAGTCAAAGGCAACATTTAGGATAAAAATGAAGCTTGAAAAACTCTTATATGATGTTGGAACTACTAAAGTAAATAATAGTAGTAATTATTTTCAACGAACTATAATAAGTGATCGAGTACAATTTTGTGGTAACGAAAGCTTCCATATTGTAGTACCGAGGGCCAATGGCGTAACTGGTTATCTTGTTTGGTGTTAATCCATTTCAACTCCACAGTCATGAATTCGAGCCTAAAAATCGGTATTTGGCTCTCATATTATTTGAGAGCAGTTGTGCCTTCTGTGTAGGATTTGTTAGTCTCCCTTCCTCCAATTTGAACTTTACAAAAAAAAAAAAAAAAAAAAAAAAAAAAAAAAAAAAAACTTCCCCATTGTAGTAAAAATATGGCTAAATACTTCTCAAATGTTGATTTAATTTTTTTATTGGTAACATAAATTAGCATGATATTAGAGTACGAAGTCTTAATCTTCAAAGTCATGTGAAATATTTTCTCCCAAGAAAAGTGTCAAAGTGTTCTAATTAAATTACTCCAATTTATAATTTTTTTGAGTTAATCGTTGATTTAATATAGTTTAACAACATCAACAGGTTCAATTTCAAAATATAGTTAGCTAAGAAGAAATTAGAAAGAACCAATCTTGTGGAATATAGAACCAACCTTGTACTAAAAAAAAATAGATATGTACATTGTACATATTCTCTCTCATGATTTTTTTTAATAACAAAAAATGTGAGCCTCACCCTTCTATCTATACCCGTGGCCATCTCAAAGCTCAAACTCGGTAAATAATAAGAGATTTTACAATTAAGCATAATCACGTGTTTCAAATTTGAAACCTCGCTCAAATCATTACCAACGAAGTTGTCCCTCGAATACATTCTCTCTCATGAAATTGAATTGCAGTTCATATTATCTTCAAACAACTGGTATTGATATCACATGGAATCACTTCTGGGAATTCAGGCTCTTGTACAAAAGTAAACCTAAACTACCAACTGCCATTGTTAGTAAGAGTGGGGTGCTGATGGATTCGAAATCAGCAATCCTCCACATCCCCTCCTCGCCAGCTTTGCCCCGACGACTCCTCTCACTCGAGTATTCCCGGAGAAGATTGCTCAAATTGTCGACTTGGAGGATGATTTGACGCTGCGAACGCGCTATGGTTTGTATCTGGAAAATGTGAATGGAAAGCACAAAAGAAACCTTACTTACTATGTTTGAATCTTAAAACCAACAGAAGAAAATAAGTGATATTCATCAATATACCTCTTCTAGCAGGGGAGATTCCTTAGCCAATTGGGAGGACGACGAAGAATGAGGCAGCAGCGATCCGGTTAAGGCACCGTTACTCAAGCCACATATGAAAACTGAAGTTGCTTCAGAGCTGTTGTTGGCTGCATCGGATTGTGAAGCCAAGTTTTGCTGGCTAGCAGAAACTTTTCTAGCAGAAATCTTGGAGTTCAGCTCTTCGATACGAGTTGTGAACTCATCCATCCTCTCACTGAGGGTAGAAATCTGTTCTGAAAGTTGAGTAATGGCTCCCTGAAAGAATTTCGAAATCGATCCGCGTATTAAAAAGCTGAGGACTTCCTCTACTCATGCAGCATTACTGCTAATCAAGAAACTACATGATTATTTCTCTCTTCCTTTACTTATGGGTGGACTATCAAATCACACTTGGATGGGTATTGAACCATTTAACTCATTCAAATTTCTTTGATACCATGTTCTAGAAACGAGTTATCAAATTAAAGTCAACCAATGGTGAATGTTGGTTGATATAATTAAATATCTCAACCCACAAGCTTAAGCTTTTGAATTGGTTGGTGATTTAACATGATTCAATATGACATCAAAGCAGGAGATCCTGCATTCAAACCCATAAGTGAGTCGTTTCAACTCCAATTAATATTGATTTTCTCTTGAGGTATATTCTCAAAATTTTAAAACTCACGAATGAGAGTGTTAGGTTGATATAATTAAATTCATCTCAACCACAAGCTTTAAGCTTTTTGGGTTGATCGGTAATTTAACACGAAAGTGGGATTTGTACCCTTTAAGCTTAAAGGGCCTAATAAAATTGAAGTTGCACTTGCAAGTTGCTTTTGGATTCTACCAAAAAGGTATCGTACTAATTGAGACGTAATATTTTTATCCCAAAGCATTTGGATTCTTGCTTCTCTTTTTAGCTATCATTGGACGGTAGATTCTTTTACTTACTCCATTATCCATCTTGTCTTTTTCACAAGCAAATAAAATATAGAAAGTTTATAGACTACATGAATAAGATTTTTTTATAATATCTGTGAGTGTCTGGACCAGTTGAGGCAGGAAAAACAGTTACCTGGTTAGAGACAACCGAAGGGGAAGTTGGAGCCCTGACATCGAACCTTCCATTATTAACAGCAAGCTTTGATAAGGTCTTATCCCTCCGATTCGAAAATGATTGTGATAAGCCACTGGAAAATATACCAAATATCAAAAAGAATCCACAGGTATGTAAATTAGGCACTTTTAAGCACCATTTCATAAGACTGGTATCATGTTTCTAGCCATTTGATCAAATAGAAAATTTCCCCACCCAACTTTTTTCACTAAATCTTTTGTCTATCTCAATTTTGCCTCCAAAAGTATATCCAAAAGATGCAAAGTAGGATGATACCGATTTAGGTACTTATTTCTCGTATCTGCAGATGCTCGGGAAAGGGCTTCCTTCGGACTCGAAATTGAATCGTCATCTATGCTGAGCCTGGTTTTTAAATCATCTGGCAAGGCCTACAAATGATCACAACAGACTTATTAAACACTAATGACAATCTGCTTAATCTGTTGCATCCCAGATATCTTACCATAACATCATTAACAAGTTTCTCTAGCTGTATTTGTTCGATATAAGTTCGAGGGATATAAGAACCATCCAAACCCAACTGCTCAGCAACACATTTAACATGCACCCGATCTTTTCCTTGCACCTTCGTCCAACGTTCAGCAAGTTAGTTGTATGATAATATGAACCTGCTCAATTTAAAGACAATCATTTCTAAACAAAATTCCAATATCGATATCGTGTCTGGTAACGCCTATTTAGGTGACTAAAAAAATGTGGCTAATGACTAATCATTATGCTAGCCACACACTTAATCATTGGTAATAAAAAAAACTAGCTAAAATCATATATTTGGAAGAAAAACAAATTAAACCATGCTAATGTGTCATAGAAAGAAAAATGTTGCTCCATTTTTCATATTTTGTTATAATTAGTAACTATGGGATCCATCTCAATTTCCATGTGAAAAGAAACATGTACCAAAGTCATCCTTTAAAAATCATACTCAAATCATCTAAGAGCAAAGAACCTTTTGGCTTTTTATCAATATAACAATTTCGAGAAAGTAGGATAAGATATATGACCTGATTTCTTAATAAAAGGAAAAAAAAAAAAAAAAAAACTGGGACATTATGCAGAACATAAAGGAATAGTGTTGTTGCATGAGAGCTTAAGGAAAACAATGAAATTTCATCCCGAGATGAATCACATTGTCGGATACTCAGCACTTGCTCATTAACTTAGATAGGAGGCCTCCAAACTAGACTTAGAGACCTCTCATCACGAAGGCCTTTACGCTGCATCTCTCTTTGTCGAGCACATTCTGTTCTAAAAAAATGAATAGCATGGCTGAAAAAGAGAAACTATTACAACAAGATGTACCTGAATATATTTACGGTTAAGTTGCTCCAACCAATCAATCTTTATACACACCCTATCATCAGAGAATATGTGGCTGCTTCTTTTAAGAATGGTTGCAATTGTGTAACCAAGTGCCATGAGCCCTCCAAGAAGGCGCACGCTAACTTCAAAAGTTATTCTAGGTGATATTATGAATGGAATATCCGTAACCCACTCCTGAAGAAAATGGGAGATGTAGGCGGCCAATAAGTACCTTGTTAACACATAATAATAATAACACCAATAATAAAAGGACTGATACGCAATGCAACTTCCCTCATTTCTTAATCACTCCTCATGGAAGATCGAAAAAAATGATCAACTAATTAGTTCAAGACATTTGCGTGATATGTCCATCCAAACTCAGATAAAGATGCATAAACACGATCGAATAACAGGCAAATATAGCTTGAAAGAATTCAGTTAAATAGCTTTAGTAAGGTGACCTCAAACATGAGATTGTATTTGCCATCCCTATTCCTCATCCTGAGATATGATTGACACGCTTCAGGATCTTCGCCGGGAGGTAGAAGATAAATGTCATAAGTTTCCTCGGTAGACTCCTTGTGGTTTTCGGATATAACAGCCTTAATTTGATCCACAGGTACTGCTTTTGTTGACTGTAACCAGAACCCAACTCTTATGATTGAGAGAAAAATGAAGTAATATCAAAGCACAGAAGCATTAATTAACTTAACCTTAAGAATGTAAGTAGGATTTTGAAAACCAGTAAAGGGGTTGAATTTGTTGATAATTCTGATGTGGGCAGTCTGAAGATCTGGCTCAATAAAAGCTTTATACATTGGATAAACCTGCATAAAAAAAAAAAAAGGATTATAACCAAAATTTTATTACATTTGATTGGTGACAGAACCAAACGTTTAAGTAATACAGAAAATAAAAGGGACACACCGTTTCAGAAACTTGATGTATTATTTCTTCTGGCGCTTGGCCCGCTCGCTGAATATCCCGTAGTACCCGTTTGACTAAGTCAAAATGAACACCACCAGTGATTGATACACGGAGATCTAGCAGTGGACGTAATTTTTCACTTAAGGCATAGATCCCCTCGATAATGACGATTCGTGACATGGGGACTTCAAGAGTTCTGTTAGTAGCCCTTAAAAGTAAGAACGTTAAATGGTAAAGATAAACAAATGTTCTATTGAAGTAAGCACTACGAGAAAATGGAATATGTCGATTAATAATCCTCGAGAGAGAAGCTATAACTTCAAAAAGACTAATGTAACAGTAGAACTAAAGAATTTAATCATCGAAACCATCCGTTCTTTTTCCACGTCCAATCTGACTTCTAGACCAAAATGGTATGACATAGAGATCCAGAAAATTTCAGGCAATACAATTTTTGGCTGCAGAGATGCTAAACAAAAAGAAGCTCAAATTGACACATTACCTGTAGCCCACGCGACTGCTAGTCTTGAAATCGTAGATAGGAACCTGGACAGATTTTCCTTCTCTTAAACCATGAATATTTTCCAGCAATGTATTATAATCCGTTAGACGCGGGTCTGGTATAAAAAGAAACCATTAGAGATTCCCAGTAACTTGAATTGCAAGAAATAATTAACAAACACACTTGCTAAAAAGAAAGCAAAAAGAACATGCTTTTAAGGACTACCATGTATCAAAATTAAGAACAAAAGCTGTTTAAACTTTAGAGTTTAAAGTATGTTCATTCTGCTTAACTCAAGGCTAAGAACCTCGAAAAGCAACATCGGAATTGTGCAAGGAAAAAATATGTTAAAGGAAAATGCTAAAGCTAGTTCAACTTTCAAGCACAACATTGCGATTTGGGCAAGTAAAATCGATAAACTCTTTTCTATAACTCTTTAACCAATACGGTATAAACAAAATTTCATTCATCGAGGTATTAAATAATGTTCATATATATGCATAGCCATGACTGCTTAAAAGGAAAAGTATTCAAAACTTACAAGAAGCTTGTGGCTCCATGATTTTGTAGATGGCAATGGAAAATTACAAGTTTCCCTGCCACCTCACTTTAGGGAACAGAAAAACAAAGCAATCATCAAAGGCTGTGCAAGTACTAAGTACTGGAGGCCAAACCAGTGTTACAGAGTCGTAAACCATACGTATAATATTTAGTACTCTCATACTGCTAAAAAAATTATCAACACTGATATAATGATTGGTTAGTAGAACGAAATAATACCATCGAAGTTGCCATCAATGATACGACTAGAATCATTGTAGTTATCCATGGTGATAACAGCAATGCTGGGTATAAAGTTAAGCACCTTCTCTGTGAATACTGTCTTCCCAGCTCCAGAGGGGCCTGCCACTCCTACTAGAATTATCCCATCATTATTTTGAGATAATAACTGGCAAGCGCGAATTACAATGAAGAAACCTTTCTCGAATGACAGAGGATCTTGAATTGGAAGGATCTCATATCGATTCGAGTCTTTCTTCTTAACTAACTGGACTTGATCTCGCAAGAGGCCAGAACGCCTCCGAGGTGATTCAATGCTGGGAAGCGTATCTCGAGCCATTTGGAAGTTTTTTCCTGTTTGCTGCAGAAAGACAAGCGCATAAGATACAGCTAAATGCACTTCTTAACCAGGATAGCAAATTCAAGAAAACCTCCATTTTGACCCAGAATTCTTTTCATTTCTATATCCGTGAGTTTTTTGAGTCAGCTTACGTGCACCTTCACTATTCTCACGAAATAGATCACCTAACTCTACAATATTTGGATTAATTTTTAGGGAGGTGACGAAGTTTTTTTTTTTTTTTTGTAATACCCGTGAGTCTCTAAGTAAATTCATGTACACCTCAACCATTCTTACGAGAGTGATTTCTCACCCTACAACATTTGGGTGTCAAGTAATTAGTAGAAAATTAAATCCCACCATAGAAAGAATCTTTAACCTCGTAGATCTTCGAGACTCTTTTGACCACTAGGCCAACCCTAAACCAAGAATTGATCATACTATGACTAAAAACCAAACAAAATTCATAAAAACAGTGCAAAAAGTAGTAAATTCAACACACAAAGGAGAAAACAGCCAAATAGACCTTCAAATCCAAAGCATAACAAAAACCCACATCAGAAATCAGCAAAAACAAGAATCAAAGTCCAGAAAACCCAACAAACACACACACACACACACTGAACCCATAAAACAGAAACGAAAACAGAGAAATTGGTACCTGTATAAACTCAGCTCTCTTGAATTTCAGAAAAAATCAAGAATTGATGGGTTTTGGGAAATGGGTTTTCCTTTTTCATGAACATGAAAGGTGGGGCGTTGGACATGGGGTCCGATTACAAGGACAATGAACATTAATTTGGAACTTGAAAAGAAACAGAGAGAGAGAGAGAGAGAGATTAAAGCAAATGAAGAGGGTTTATTATTATGGTAAGATAAGAATTGAGAAGCGTAATATCACCGCGATTGAGAGGATCAAAGGACGACAGGTGGACAAAAATACAAACCAATTCAATGCTTTTCTTTTTTGTTTGTTGTTGTTGAGCCATGAGTAATCGCAATCGCCAAATGCAGGTTTCAGTTTCATAAATTGTTCAGGAATTGAAACATAACAGGTCAACAATCGTCAACGACCTTTTTTTTTTTTTTTCCTTTTTTTTTTTCCGAGTACGTATCTTGATAAAGGGGATAAATATTTGAGAATTTACCATCAGCCGTACATTCTAACTTGTATTATATTTATAGCACAATTTTTAAAATAATTTGTTTATAGCACATTTTTTTCTATCATGAAACTCAATTTAAAGTTCTATCATTGATCAACCAGTCAATTCAAATTTTATACTACAAATGAATTAGTTTTGATATTTTACCTTTTTTTTGCTATACATGCAAAATCCCCTAAATAGTAATTATCGGAATAGAACATGTGATGTTAAACTGATATACAACCAAACAATAAAATCATTGTGTCATTGACTCATGGTGAGTTCAATATATGGTGGGTTTAATCCATGATAGTCATCTATCTAAGAATTATTTTCTTACGAATTTTCTTAACATTTAAATGTTGTAGACCTAAACCATATGTCTAGCAACATTAGTTGGAGTGCTCGCAATTTGATTCAGAAATATTAAAAATAAAAAAGAAAAGAAAAGTCAACGAGGATGGAAAATGGATGGAATCAAATGGAAAAAAATGTTGAAAGCTTTGCATTGGCCTATCATGAATCAGCAACATATTTGGTGTGCTATGCTAACTTGTCTAGTTGTAACTTGTGAGTTTTTTTTTTTTTTTTTTTTTTTGGTGTCTTAGGAAGATTATTTTCATGTGACAGCATCATGTTATACTACAATATTTATTTTAGGTAGGCAGTAACATTAAACTCATAACCATACATGTACCACAAGAAAATAATAATAATAGACTTGTATATGTATTTTTTTAAAAAGTAAGATCTTAATTATCTTAATTTCATTTTGGGAAAAATAAAAAAACAAAAAAAAAACAAAAAATCGACGAAATCGAACCGAATTATCCATTTCTAATAGGTACATTCGATTTTGTAGAATAACATTAAAATAGTTGGTTTGATATTTTAGACAATCGAAATATATTAGTTTGATTCGATTAAAGTATGGAATTACCAATATAAAAATCGAACCAAAGTATATA
>JBBMEF010012817.1:0-21149 GCA_037832685.1 Sicyos baderoa | reverse complement strand
GCCACCCAATTTTTTTTTTTTTTTAATCGGTCTGAACCGGTTTGTCAGACCGGTCTTTACCGAGGGAGTTGCGTGTCTCCCACCCACGCCACCCAACTTTGACCGTTACGATTTAATGGCGACTTTTGGTGGCGTGGGTGGGAGAGGCGCGACCTAAAAAAAAGGGTCGTCGCGTGTCTCCCATCCACGAGACGATCCTATTTTGCAATTTCTTTGCAAGTTTGACCATTTTTGCCATTTTTTAGGATTTCTGACCCTAGGTTGCAAAAAATCCCAAATCGTCAAAAATATCTCCCAAATCGCCCAAATGCTCTTTTTTTTTTTTTTTTAGTTTTTGTCTGTTTCTGCCGCTTGGGTGAAGAGTCATTTAGAATTCTCTCTCTCCTAGGGCTCGCGATTTCTCTTCAGAGGAGGCGCTCGACCGTGTGTGGGCAGTGCGGCTTGTGCTCCTTCGAGTGCTGCGGCGGCGGATTTTTTTCTTCTAGGGTTCGATTGTGGGGTCGCGTTTTCTCCTACGGCTCGAGCGTCTGTGGGCAGTGCGGCTTGTGCTCCTTCGAGTGCTGCGGCGGTGGATTTTTTTCTTCTAGGGATCGATTGTGGGCTCGCGTTTTCTCCTACGGCTCGAGCGTTAGTGGTGTTGCGGCGGCTTTTTTCCTTGGGTTCGAGCGAGTGTGGTGTTGCGGCGGCGGTGTAAGGTCGGTTTCGGGAGCTGCGGAGGTGAAGAAAGGCGCTGTGCTTGGGCGTTAAGAAGGTGTGTGCGCCCTCTTTCCTTTCTTGTTTGTGTTTGTCTGGTTCTTTCTTCAGCTGAGTACGGACCAGATCTGGTTCGTCAGTGCTCGGGTACTTGGTTTTGGGTACTGCGAAAGGGTGGGGTTTGTGGTTGAGGGAACCCAACCCTATTTATAAACCCGTAAATATACTGGACAAATTGGAATGGTACCCTAACTCCGACTCCAAGTCTCCGATCAATTTATCTCTGTTCGGATCCTCATTCCAGGGAACTCGATAAAACCACTGCTCCGCCGTCAACCGACCGGCGCGGCGGCGCCACAGTTGAAATTCTCTTCCAAGTATGGGTTCCCATGGCAGAAGCAGTGAGAGAAAGAGAGAGAAGTCATCTTCTTCAAGGAGACGCAGAAGTAGAAGGTCGGACGACTCCGAATCCGATTCTGAAAATTCAGACAGCCGCGATTCGTCTCCTTTGCCTAGCTCTCGGAAGCACAGGGAAAGAGGCAGTGGCAGCCGGAGTAGTAGGCGAAGAAGCTCCTCACGGCGGCGGGATTCGAGAGATAACAGTTCGAATGATAGTTACGATAGCAATGATGGAGCGAGGAAAGTTACTGAAGAGGAAATTAGCGAATACTTGGCCAAGAAAGCGCAGAAAAAGGTTCAGTGTTACGTTTTGTTTTGATTTAGATAGTTTTTGTTGATTTTTTAGGGTTTCAAAACTATTTTTTATGGCATTTCCGTGGTGTTTTTCATCATCTTTACTTGATTATGCTGTACAGGCCTTGCGAGTTGCTAAGAAATTGAAGTCGCAGACTGTTTCCGGTTATTCCAACGATTCGAATCCATTTGGCGACTCTAATCTGAATGAAAAGTGAGTATTTTTTCTGTTTTTCTTTTGCTTTAATCGACTAATCTCATTGCTTGGATTGTGATGAACTTGAGTTTGATTATCGTTTGTGTTTGAATGCGCGTATTGTATTCACTGGAGTAATTTGTGTCCTTTAAATTGATGGGTTATGAGTATGACACAAATGCTTAACCAAATTTGTTCATTCTGGTCAATGCAACTCCAGCGCTCCTCTTACTGTAGAAAAAAAAACTATATAGTTTGGCGAAGAAGCATTTGATCAGGCTTTTTTTTGTGTCTGGATAAGAAAAAATTGCATTGATGTAGGGAATTACAAAAGAAAGGCCATTAACCCCAAGAGGGAGGATTACAATAGAACTTGCCAATTTAATCATTTGATAGAAGAATGGAGTAACGTTAACGAATTCCTGATGGAAAAGGGGGTTTGCTTACATCAAGTCATAACCATAATAATGATATTCTTAAAAAAATGATGATATGATGCTTCTTTGTCTTGAAAAAGTCTTCATATCACCAAATCCATTTGGCTAGGAGAGATGCATTTATGTCTTTCAAACTGTCCAAACCAAGGCCCCATAATCCATGGTTAGAAGAAGAGTATCCCACTTGATTAGGTGGATGCCCTTTTTTCTGTGCTACCTTTTCACTTGATTAGGTGCAAACCCTTATTTTCATATAGTTTTAGCTGTAATGTCTGGTATTTGCAAGAGGTTTGTGTTGTGCAAGCCCTTATTTTATTGTGCATAAAGTTGGGAATGGTGAGAAAGAGGTTTGTGTTGTGCAAGCCCTTATTTTATTGTGCATAAAGTTGGGAATGGTGAGAAAGAACACTAGGTTCTGGGAAAACAAATGGGTTGAATCCAAAAGCCCTATGGATACATATCCTCTTCTACACCATCTATCATAAAAGAAAGGGCAACCGATTGTCAGTTTTTGGGATCCAACTGCTAAATTGCTAATGACTGGAATTTATTTCTCAAAAGAAGCCTCACAGAACCTGAGATTGCAGAAAAGGGCTAGTTTATCAGCCAAGCTGTCTGGAATTATCCTTAGTGAATCATCGGATGATTGGAATTGGGTGCTTGAAAAATCTGGGTTCTTCTCCCCGAGTTCACTGTTGAAATCTCTATCGGTCAACATTGACCCTCTTTTACATGCTCAAGATAGTTTTTACAAGACATTATGGAAGGGGTATCAACCAAAGAAAGTCAAGTTCCTCATTTGGGAACTAAGCCACAGGGCTGTTAACACTCACGATATTTTACAAAAAAACTTCATGGATTGTCCATTTCCCCTAGCTGCTGCATCTTTTGCTCCAATAGAGAAGAATCCCAAGGACCACATTTTTAATTTATGCTGTTGGGCTGATACTTTTTGGATCCACCTGTTCGGTGTTTTTTAGTGTTCTTTTGTGGGCCCTAAAGAGTTATCTTCTTTGCTTCACTGCATCATCGAAGGGCACCCATTTACGAATGAGAAAGAAACTCTCTAGCTAAATATCTTATGTGTTTTTTTTGGACTTGGTAGAACGTAAGGAATAGCAGGATTTTTAAAGATAAATACTTATCCCTTGCCTCTATTATCGAAACTACATATCATACTGGGATCTTTTGGAGTCATAGGCTCCCTCCTTTTTGTAACTATGACCTCTCTTTCTTGTTTTCTCATTGGCATCGCTTATTGTAATTGCATCGCTAGGACCCTATAATCTTATCATTTATCAATGATAGTTATCGCTTCCTATAAAAGAAAATCTAGTAAATTTATTTTAGGGAAATTTTATCAGATGAGCTCTTTCCACAAAGTTATTACAAAACCAACCATCATGGAGTGGCTCAATTGGTCAAAGGGGGCCTTTAGGTGCATAAGGTGATGAGTTCAAACCCCATGATGGCCACCTACCTAGAAATTAATTTCCTACAGGTTTCCTTGGCATCCAAATGTTGTAGGGTCAGACGGTATGCCCCGTGACATTAGTCAAGGTGCGCACAAGCTGGTTCGGACAGTCACAAATATCAAAAAAATAAAAATAAAATAAAAAGAATACAAAACTAGACAAATTGTGAAGTATTTGTATCCATGTAAAGACCCGACCCAAATAGAGTTCTAAACTAAGTCTTTACTACATGCATGACTTAAAAGCGGATAAATTAAAAACTATGGAAGCCTAAAAACAAGCTCGAATTAAAACTAAACATTTCATTTAAACTTACTGGCCAAATATTCAAAACAGTTAAATAGTTCATACTAGCTTAAAACAATAGAGCTTGTAGACAATTCCAGTTCATAAAACTTGAGGGCTCTGTGCCCTCCTAAATGCAGTGAAAACTTAACATAATCTTAACATAAAATACTCAGAGTCTAACTTAAAAACTACAACAACCCCATGATCACTTCCACTCTTCTAGTCATCAGCGCCGCTCGTTCTGGTTACCTGTGGAACCACAATTATAATAAGGGTGAGCAACCAAAGTTACTCAGTAAGAATCCCCTATCAGGGTACAGAGCGTTAACTACCATCATCTAGCTAAAAGTATAAAAGGTACTACAACAACTACTTAACATGCTCAACATACAAACTGGTAAACATCATAACATTCATAACATACATAGCATGGTATTAACATACAAGTGTTCACTTCTGGGGAACAACAAGGAATATTCACTTCTGGGGAATATCCTTCAAAACATGCATAAGTTCACTTTTAGGGAACAGCAGAAGAATATTCACTTCTGGGGAATACCCTATACTACATGCATAATGTTCACTTCTGGGGAACAATAAGGAATATTCACTTCTGGGGAATACCCTATACTACATGCATAATGTTCACTTATGGGGAACAATAAGGAATATTCACTTCTGTGGAATACCCTATACTACATGCATAATGTTCACTTCTGGGGAACCTCCTACTAAACATACATCACGTTCACTTCTAGGGAACAACATAAACATACTTCTATTCTATCTCATATTACATACATCAAACAAATTTTCAGCATGCAATAGTAACAGACATACTAATAGCTAATCTAGAAACTAACGTTCTGTCCACAAACCCTACGATAGGGAAATCCTTACCTTGGCCGACTCTCGAGACGAACCACGCAGCTGAAACCCAAAAACTGTTTCTGTCCTGATTTCGCTGTAGCGAACAACAGCGAAACGAAACCTCGGCTACACTGATTCTGTCACTGACCAAGCAACATAACATAACTTCGGTAAATAACTATACAATCTAAACCTCTGAAATCAGATTGACGAAACGAGACTTACCGCGGGAACACTACTCTGAACTCGCTGTAGCGAACGCCGACGACAACACCATTGTTCGTTTGCTAGCGAACCGACACGAGCGAAAACTCCAGAATTAGAATACACCAAGCAGAAGGCGAAAGGCTCGCTGGAACTACCTTGGCAACCAAACTGCAAACGGCAGAGAACCTTTGGTTCGTCAGCAACGAACAAGACACCGCAACAACAGACACAAGTCAGAAACAACCTAACACAATCAGAAGAAACTCAACTTACTAACCACAGAACAAAAACAACTTACCAACTAACAGCAATTCGTCGTGGCGAAGGAGGGCGAACAGCAAGCGAAACTGGGCAGAGACCGATCTGAAGAACAGCTGAAGAACATCAACAGAAACCCAGAAATTAGAACCTCGAATCGTTAGAACTACACCTCAAATAGAACGAATCCATAGAAGAACAAGAACGGAGATATTACCTTAGGGTTTAGGGGAAGAACAACAAGGAATACGCTTGGCCTTTGGTTGAGAGAAAAGGGAAGAACAAAGTTCGAAGAACAAACTCCTTGGCTGGAAATGAAGAAGTTAAGGATTTCGTAACGGCTGGATTGAAGAAGAGTCGTTTGAAAAACGTAACGGCTGAAGAAAGAGCCGTTTGGAAACATAACGGCTGAAGAGCCATTTTGGAGCACGAGTTTGCTAGAGCGAAGCTCGGCGAAAGCGAAAGACTTCGTCAAGGAATTTCGCTTGAGCGAGACTCAGCGAAGACGAAATCCCAGAATCTCTTCTCTTAATATAAAACACTCTTCATAACCTCCTAAGTAACGGTTCGATTTCCCGGGCCGTTACAATCCATGATCATTTTTTTTTTTTTATAAGAAACGGTAACTTCATTGATTAATGAGAATTACAAAATAAAGTTTGAAGCACTACAAAAGATGATGCCAATGTGCAAATAAAGAAGAAAGATCATAGTTACAAAAAGGAGAACGTCTATGACTTCAAGTGATCCCTATATGTATAGTCGCTTCAGTGAGGGAAGCAAGTGTATTGTGAGTGTCCCTGAAGATCCTATTGTTCCTTTCACCCCACCAATGCCAAAAAAAAGCTAAAACAATATTAAGCCACAGATCTTTAGATGCTTCTTTAAAAGGATGCCCAACTATTAAACAAAGAAGGAGACTTGTTAAGTCCTGAGGGCGCACAAAAGTCCAGCCGAATGTTTCTAGGATCATGTTCCAAAAGGATTCAGCCCAACAACAATGGATGAAAAGATGATCCTGCGATTCCTCTCCCTGATAACAAAAATGACAGCAATTGGGAGGTAAAGCCCTATTTGTTAGTTTTTTTTTGAAGAACATCGTGTGTGTTGATAGCCATGTGACTGAGCTCCCAAACCATAAATTTGACTTTTTTTCCGGTTGTCTCCCCTTCCATAAATTCAAATAAAATTGCTTGTTTTCTTCGGAGATGATGTCAATAGGAGATGAGATCTTCTTAAATAGGGACTTAGATGAAAAACAACCACTCGAATCAAGCTTCCATCTCCATTCGTCCTCCACATCCGTGAGAGTGATACTCGGAAGTTTGTGAGCTAAAGTGGCCCACTCAGAAATCTCAATCTCGGTGAGATTCCTACGAAGAGAGAGGTTCCAGTCATTTGTGTCATGAGCTAGAGGTTAATAATAGTCTGATTCTTTTTTTGAGACAAATGGTAAATAAGGGGATAGGAGTCTTTGAAGCTAGATTGGTCACACCAAATCTCTTCCCAGAATAAAGTATTCTTGCCATTCCCAACCTTGTGCTCAATTTTGTTAGTGATGACTGATGAGAATTCTAGCCTTGTTAATACCCTTCCACGAACCCTTTGAAAGGTGTAAGTTTTTTCTACCAGGTATACAAGGGTTCAATGAGTGTATCCATAATCATTAATATATTTTAATATTGTATTATAAATACTCATTAATACCAATGACTATTTGCTAATTTGTTTGAAAGTGACTGTATCAGTAATTATTTTCTAGATTTGACTAGTCTTGTAAGTTTCTCTTTAGTTTATTTCTGTCTATGTATTGTTTGTAACCAGTTATTGAAGCAAAATACTATAATTTAGAAGTTGATTTTGTTGCTGAGTCTATGACAATTTGATATGCAGATTTGTGTGGCGGAAGAAAATTGAGCGTGATGTTACTCATGGTGTGTCACTTGATGAATTTTCAATGAAGTCCGAGAAAAAAAGACAGAGAGAACGAATGGTGTGTTCTTCTACCCCTAATGTTAATAATTTGCATTTCTTCGTTGAGAAACTGAACACAAGTAGGCAAGATAACAAGAAATCCTGCAGTAATAAAGGGCAAAATACACTCTTGGTCCAAAATTAGTGTCTATTTGGTCTGAAGTTAGTGTCTATTTGGTTCCCAAGGTTTCAAAATGTTATTCTTTTGGTCTGCTACAGAAATGTTGAAGTTTGTGAATTGATGTGTCATTGTGTGATTCTGCATTGCTTTATTCTTTGCATGTTTGCCTTTGCGATTGCGATGCAGGCAGAGATTGAAAAGGTGAAGAAAAGGAGAGAGGAAAGGGCTCTTGAAAAAGCACAACATGAGGAAGAAATGGTAATCAAATCATGGCATTGAGAGATATTTTATTTTATTTATTATTTTAGATAGGCAGTTCTTGTCAGTTCATAACATCTGTAGTGTGGTATGTTCCTTTCATGGGTGAACTCTTTTTTGCTGTTATAGGCATTGCTAGCTAGAGAACGTGCTCGTGCTGAATTTCAGGATTGGGAGAAAAAGGAAGAAGAGGTAGTATTTCACTTGTAATCATTCTGTGTATTCTTTTGTATGTATCATATTGCATGAGGTCTTCCATTATTTGCTCGTGCCTTTATTGTATATGCATCATCTTGGACAATTACTAAGTGTGAAACTTTTGGCCTACAGTTCCATTTTGATCAAAGCAAAGTCAGATCAGAGATAAGAGTTCGTGATGGGCGTTCCAAGCCTATAGATGTTCTATCCAAGCAACTGAATGGATCAGATGATTTTGATATAGTAATCAATGAGCCATACACTGTATTCAAGGTAAATAATTCTATGGTTATAAATATAATGCTTATGATTGTTTTTTATGACTTGTGTTTCTTGTCCAGTGTTTCACTCAAGTTTTTTTTAATGAATTTCCTCTTGGCTCTAAGGTGATGTTCTTGCAGGCAACTCTTATTTATTATTTGCTTAGGGCAGGAAGAAGTGTTTTTAGTTTTTTTTTTAAATCTTTAAGAGATGCTCAATTTTTTTTTTTCTCGGTTACTATCTCCATGATTATTCATTTTCAATGGTGGTGGCGAAGTTGTTCTCTTCTTTCTATTTAGAAACGGAAAAAGGGTATTTAGAAACGGAGATTTATTTTCATCAAGCGTCTACTTATTCTCCATTCATTGGGCACCCAGCCCCTAGTTTATTCCCCTTTTTTGTTTCAAAATATACTTCACATGTTTCTTATCAATTTTGAAACCCATGTGGTTTTTTTTGGATAAGAAACAATTCATAAAGGGAGAGAACACGAAGGGGGAGAATTACAAAAGACCACACCAATTAGATAGGAGGGTAGAGAAGCTAAAGTGATGAAATAATGGAGATTGTTTGCACAAAATAATAGCCTAAGACAATTTTTTCAAAAAAGTGTAATAAGAGGACTCTATATTGACTATTCCTCTCGTTCCATATGCTCCAACAAAAAACCTGAATAATGTTTTCCCAAAGAGGCTACTTTTCTTTTTTGAAAGGATGGCTGATGAGGATAGTTGATAGTTGATCCTTGATGTTTCTTGGAAGGGTGCATGGCCAGCCAAATACGTCTCAAATATATTGTTTTCCCATAAAAAAGTTGAAGTATTCATATTTATGGATTGAATTTGTTCTCCGTTTTCATACTTTGTGGTTCATTTGTATTTTTTTTAATATTATATTTTTGTATTGTAGATTCTAAATACTGTTTTCACTGACTACAAGAACATACGATATATAGTCAATGGTTTCCTCTTATTGATACTGCCATGTATGATACAGGGCTTGACTGTGAAAGAAATGGAGGAGCTTCGTGATGACATCAAAATGCATCTTGATCTGGACAGGGCAACACCAACACATATCGAGTATTGGGAGGTGAAAACATTTATCAATTTTCCTATTTACATTTTGTAAGGCTCTTATGTTGAACTTGAACTACACGCCACAATGAACTGTTAACGACTAGTTCTTAATCCTTTGACATCGTCTTACATTTCTATTCGATATTGATATAGATCCAGTTTGACCTTTTTTTAAGCCGTTCCCTTCAAATATTACATGGCTAGGATAGTAGTCTTGTATTTATCAATTTTACAATAAATTATAATTTTGTAGACGCTAGTTTGATACCAATTAGGCTATAATTTTAAAGTTTATTAATGTGCCATTTTTAAGTAACTTAAGGTTGAATGTTTGTTATGCTTAAAGGAAGATTTAATACTGTTGTCACAGGAAGGCCTCCCTCTCCTTTGCAGGCCCTTATTTTTTATGCCCTCTTTTTTTTGTTATGAAAGCATTCAGGTCAGAGTAAGGTGTAGCATCTGTCGGCTAAGCTAAGCAATATCTTGCTGTAAATTTAACAGGCACTTCTCGTGATTTGTGATTCGGAGCTAGCTGAAGCTCGGAAAAAGGATGCCCTGGATAGAGCCCGAGTTCGTGGCGAGGAGCCTCCTGCTGAGTTGCTTGCAGAAGAAAGGGGTCTTCATTCTAGCATTGAAATAGATGTCAAAAATCACCTGGAAGGAAAGACTTACGGCGAATTGGAGGCATTGCAATCTCGGATTGAGTCACAGATGCGATCTGGAACTGCACAGGCTGTTGAGTACTGGGAGGCTGTCCTAAAGCGCATTCATATATACAAGGCCAAGGTATTTATTGTTAGATGTTTTTATGTATGCCTTCTACTCTTCTTTTAAAGCTAATGAATTATGCTCGCTATTGTTTTTCATTTGCAGGCTTGCTTGAAGGAAATTCATACGAAAAAACTGCATGAGCATCTTGTACGTCTGGAGCAGCCTTTCAACGAGGATGAAGACGATGAAGAAAAAATGGAACAGGATGTCAAGATGGAAACTGATCATTCTGTACAAGTGGAAGATGCTACTGCTGATGAGCTTGATGTTAAAGGTATGGTCCTGAGTCTTTATATCTTGCAAGTTGCAACCGTGAACTTTATGTCTAAAGTCTAATATATATATTTCCACTTTCTAGAAGCCGAAACATATTCGCCTGATCTCCTCGATGAAGACGAGAATGAAGAGGCAGGATCATTTTCACCAGAACTTATGCACGGTGATGAAGATGAAGAGGCAGTTGATCCTGAGGAGGATAGAGCGATACTGGTATCTCCGCTGATACTAGATTCACAGTCTCTAAATTGTAGCGAGCGTCGAAGTTAGATTGTTATAACTCGGTAAATTCTGCAGGAACGCAAACGTATTGCTGTCTTAGAAGAACAGCAGAGACGTATGCAAGAAGCAATGGCTACGAAACCTGCTCCTCCACCAGACGACAATTTTGAGCGGAAGGCTTCAAAAGCCATGGGAGTTATGGAGGAAGGCGATGCAGTTTTTGGATCTGGTGCTGAAGTGAACCTGGATTCACAGGTACCCTTTCATTTTCATTATCTATCTGCTTTGTACCTGGATTGTTTATGTTCCTACATTTTCATCGTGTTCACGCCTCCGAAAAACATGCAGGTTTATTGGTGGCATGATAAATATCGTCCAAGAAAACCGAAATACTTCAATCGGGTTCACACAGGATATGAGTGGAACAAGTACAACCAGACTCACTATGATCA
Organism: Sicyos baderoa; assembly: GCA_037832685.1. Taxonomy (NCBI): domain Eukaryota; kingdom Viridiplantae; phylum Streptophyta; class Magnoliopsida; order Cucurbitales; family Cucurbitaceae; genus Sicyos; species Sicyos baderoa. The sequence goes on along the minus strand of JBBMEF010012817.1, from coordinate 10,420 downwards.
TGACAATCCACCTCCAAAGATTGTGCAAGGATATAAATTTAACATATTCTATCCAGACCTTGTTGACAAGATAAAAGCTCCAACTTACACCATTGAAAAGGATGGAAACAGCAGCGAGACTTGTATCATAAGGTTTCACGCGGGGCCACCATATGAGGATATTGTAAGCCTTCCTTCGATCTGCAATCGATTTTTTCGACATTTAGTTTAAACCTATTTATTTGTTGTTAACTACATTTTCTTTAATTCTATTACAGGCATTCCGAATTGTTAACAAAGAATGGGAGTACTCCCACAAGAAGGGGTTTAAGTGCACATTTGAGCGTGGAATTTTGCACGTGTACTTCAACTTTAAACGATATCGTTATCGTAGGTAACACAAGGCTAGTAGTCATGGTCGTTACTTGCGATGGTGCGCGTTGCTCGGTTATGATCCCTTTCTAGGTCTCGGTAGTAACTTCACCCACTAAACTAAAAGCAACCATTGCGAAGTTTTGCTTGTAAGTTTAATGATATGACTAATAATAGATATTCCAACTTACCCACCTTGATTCATTTTTTGGATTTTATTTTAATGTATAAATTTGTAAGTGTTTGGGCAAGTTTTTTCGCGCACTTCGACTATTCTTATAAGACATATCATCTTACCCTATAATATTTGAATGTCAAGGAAATCGTAATCTCTTTTCTTTCCCATAATACTTCCCAATTCTGAGATGTAAATACACAATACTTGGGCGTTGAAATTTTGAAACTCGGGCATTTTTCCTCTCTATAGCTGCCAGATTTGATGCTCCCCATTTCTCTCTCTACTGCTGGGGTATTTGGGTACATGCAAGATTACTCTAAATCGATTGGTACTCACCTACTTATGATTAGTACGATTTACTTTGATAATCAAATGTAATAGATTGTTATCAAATGTAATAGAATCTAGGTTATTTCGCAAAAATAGTTGAAGTATAATAGAGGAAAAAGTATTAAAATAAAAAAAGTGGCTAGTTTACTTTTCATAATTCTAAATTTCCACTCTCAGAAAGTATTAGATATTTAGTTAATTAGCTAATGTTGCAGCTATCCAAACCTTGGTTATCATGATGCTTTTGACTAATTCCATTCTTAAAATGTGCCTTGTTTTATCTTTATTCATATGGCCAACATCTAGAACCTTAATGTTTTTTTTTTCTTTCTCCTTTTTCCAAAATAGTAGGTTTCTTCACCACACTTTAAATTCTAATATTATATATAAATGAGGCCATGGAGGTGAATCTTTTGTTCCTCTTTTGTCCTTACATTTTTAATAAATTCTTATTTTGCCCTTTGCCGATGGGACATGAGAATGGAGACAAATATTAATTTTGAGAATTGAACATATGACGTTGGTGTTAAACTAGTTTACAACCAAACAATGAGACTATTGCGTCATTGACTCATTTGATAGGGTTAATAGAATTTGATGTTGATACTCAAAATGTTACAGTCATATTTTTCCTATTAATTCCTTGAAATGCTATTTATATTTCACATTAAGAGTTGGTGATTTCATATTTTTCTGTACAAGATGTTTTTTTTAAACCCTGTAAAAGATTTAACCTGCATAATTTAGTAAATTAACTTAAGCTTAACGTCATTTTTTAGAAACACAACTGAAAATGACTTCTCACCCCCTTAGTTTAGTTTTTTTTCTTCTTCTTCTTCTTCTTCTTCTTTACATTCAAGTCCATGTTTTGGAGTATCTAGGAAATTGGTTTGGTATCTTAAAATGGTCTTGTGATTTGTAGAATCCATTTAATACAATATCTTCATAAATTCTAAAATAGAAGCAACATTTTTCTTCGTTGTCTTAATTTTTTACAACTTAATACTAAGGTTTAAGGTTTATGGCCTGATAAATATTAAAATTAGAGAAGAACAAACATGCTCAAAAGGTACCGAATGGGACAGTGGCGCAATGATTTCATTGTTTGGTTGTAAACCATCCCTGTAATCGGTATTTCTAATCTCTCTCCCAACTTGTACTAAAAAAAAAAAAACATGCTCAAAAGGTGCCCCAAGTTCTTATAAATTTGAAAAAACCTATGATTACTACCCTCACAATTTAACAGGACTAATAACCTAGTGTTTATGATAAAGTCACTTTCATTAAAAAAAAGTAGCACATTTTCATCAAATATATGATTACTTACGAGATATATTTTAATTATAAAATCGTAGTTTCGAATCCTCTTAAATATTTTCTTTCAAGATTCAAACAAAAAGGAAATATTTTATGGTATCAGTGAATATTAGAGTCTATTCAAAGTGGGAAGTTCATTTAAGCCTATGAGAAAAGGAAAGAAAATGGAAGTGAGAACAATTCTGATGTTGATTTCCAAGAAAGTACACATCAAATAGCCAAAGTTTATCCCTGGTTTCACAATCACTCATTCCCCAAAAGAGAAGATTCCTAAATGAGTTTGTTTTTAGCAATCCATTTGTAAATCCTCATAGATTCCTCATCAACCCATTCTCTGCTTCATTTGTAATTCTATCTCCACAAACTAAGAATCTGATTCCAATGGCTTATTTTCTTTTTCTAAAATATTTTCATAAGTGTTACAAAGAGACCTATCCAAATATGCAATCAATGAACAAAAAAAAAACAAAGGCAAAAATGGTAAATTACAAGCTTGATAGTGTGGTTAAAAGAAACAAGAGGGAGGAAGAACTTGTATGTCGAAATGTAGCTCGTGTGCCGGAATATGATTCTATCGGATACGGCCATAGGAAGGAGAAAAGTTGAGATCAAGAGAAGGAAGAAGAAAGGGTCTTCTTTAATCATTTTCTTTTCTTTTCTATCATCCTAGAATCCATCATGACATCTCACATTCCACAGAGTTTCATTGAATCATTCACATCTTCTTCCTTCTTTAATATGAACATTCAAAGATTACAAAAAAGTTTAATACCAAATCTAGTAGTCTTAAACTTCTAAGGCTTCTTGAGATTACCTTCTTCAACAACTATTTCTGGATTGTCCAATATCTGAGTTATGTATTCAAGTTCTTGGAGTACATCCTTCATGCAAGGCCTTTCCACTTTCTTCTCCCTCAAACAGGCGAGCGCGAGCTCCAAGAATTGCTTCACACTTACCAGTATATTGCTGGATTGATCACCTCCGAGGAGCTGTTTATCGATGGCGTCGATGAATGCACCATTGTGCACTTGTTGGATCACATAAATTGCTAGATTGACACCATCTTCATCTCTTGAGAAATCAATGGCCTTCTGAGAGGTTAATAGTTCGAGCAGGACAACCCCAAAACTATACACGTCGCTTTTATCTGTTAGTTGGTAGTTTCGATAGTATTCCGGGTCTAGGTAGCCTAATGTACCTTGAGCACAAGTGGAGACATGGCTTATTCCTGGCAAAGCCAATCTAGAAAGTCCAAAATCTGCAACTTTGGCATTGAAGTTATCATCTAAGAGTATGTTTGTTGACTTGACATCTCTATGATAGATGGGAGGATATGCAGCTGAATGCAAGTAAGCTAATGCTTCAGCAGTTTGTGAAGCAACTTTTAGTCTTTTTCTCCAATCAAAGAAAGTTGAGAACTTACCATGTAAATGGTCATAAAGGGTGCCATTGGAAATGTATTCATATATCATCAATGGTTGCTCAGTTTCTACACAACAACCTATAAGTTTCACAAGATTCTTGTGATTCACTTGAGATAAAATTCCAACTTCATTGAGTATTTGCTCTGTGCTCTTAAGATTCCCCACTTTAGCCGATTTCACGGCTACGACGGTCCCGTCTTGAAGTTCGCCTTTGTAAACCTCTCCGAAGCCGCCGCTTCCGAGGACCCTGTCTTTGGAAAATTCATTGGTTGCTTTCTTCATCTCTTTCAGATGAAACATCCTGGCTGGTCTGCCACCATTGTTGAAATTCAACATATCTTCTCTTTCTTTACAAAGCTTTTCCTGGTTACTGAAAGTTCTGAACTTCCTGACTGTAATTAGAGCTACAATTGCAGCTAAAATGAAAAAGGAAACCAGACATACTGAGAGCTTTATACTGAGTCCAACCATGATCTTTCTATTTGTTCTCCGGCACGTTCCGAGAATATGATCCCAATAGTATCTCCTTCTGCAAAGGCAACGAGAACGGCTGTTCGAATCACCAGTAGGACGACAATCCGACGCTCCACTGCAATCGGATTGAGTTCTGCAGATTGGTTCAAGTGGAGCAGCCCATTGAATTTCCAAACCTTCCTCCCACTGATTTGCAGGTTTTCCTAAATCTAGATGAATGATGCTCCTGAATGCTCTACAGCCTGAGTTATGAAGCCTTATCTTATACGCCGAGGGCATCCCACCCGAGATGAAGGTACAACAAGGATCAAGAACACTTGCACACTGAAATGCTCTTTTTCCATCAACATGTCCTGAACTTTCCAAGTAGTGGTGACAAAGACTCGAAGAAGTGCAATTGAGCGGCGAGACGAGCAGGCGAGGCGAACAGTTGAAGAGGAAGATTGTATTTGATGAAGTGATGTTGAAAGGGAGTGATTGGTTTAACCACAGGCCTTCACTCACCAACATGTCTTGTGTAACGCAGGAGCCAGGAACCCATGGGGATGGTTGGATCACCATACGTTGACTCGAGGCGTTGATTTTGAGGACGAGATACGAACTTCCATTGAGTGAATCAAAGTAGAGTCTCTGTGAATGAGAATCACAGTGGAGAGTATAGTCTAAGTCACCACAGTTGGGATTAGTGCTCAAAGGATAAGGAACTTGAATGGGGCCACAGCTTGGGCAAGTTTTTTGAGAATTGCAGCAAAGACTAAAAAACAGAAGAAATGAAAGGTAGTTTCCAAACAAACATGGTGTTGGGATCTTCATAGTTACCATGTACAAAAGGGCCTATGAGGATGATGAGCTGATTTATGGAACGGTCGAGTCGAGGGCGGCATAAATATACGACGGGGCTAGCGAATAAAGTAGGAAGACATGAACATGGAAAGGTGGAAAGAATCTGTTTAAGATGTTTTGGCTTTAATGGATTCCTCTTGAATGGTCACAATAAAGAGGTTTTTTTCTAGATGCATTGTCCCCATAAGCCAAGCTACTTCCAGAAATGGCTTCAAATTCCTTCACAATTTTCATCTCTTCTTCCTTTTTTAAAATTATAATTGAGCAACAAATCATGACAAGCAAGAATACAAGAAAACCAGACAACTTATTATATTAAACAAGATATTCCATTTTCTAATGGAGCCTGCACTACCAACTCTCAGTTGCTTTCCATAAGTACAAGTGATATTCATAATATCCAACAAAATGGCAATAGGGATATCTTTCTGGATAGAGAAGACTCAAACCAAGTAAGCTTTTCTCTTCTGCACCAATTTTCGTACTACCAATCGTTGCCGTTCGGGCCAGAATAGTTCTGTCGATCAGCTTCGACTATTTTTACTGGAGTCCTACACTCACAAAAGGGGTAAAAGTAATCATAATAGAAAAGAAAATCTACTTAAAGACTGAAGAATATCAAGCACCACTACTTACCCAAATGGACTTTGTTTGATGGATAGCAATTCCACATCAAACTACAGATCCAAAGATGATTACAGCAGCAAATACATATAGTTGATGAATAGTAAACAAGAAGGTAATAGATGCTCTTGTTGTTCATTTTCAACTTTTTATTAGGTAGAAATTATTCTAAGAATGATGTCTTCTTTTACCATTGAAACAAGAATGAACAAACCTGTCTATCTAGGCTTGCTACTGATGACCAAATACATCATTAGAAAAGCTAAAGAGAATGTTGGTTGTTATAATTAAATTTACCCCAATCTACTGGTGGTTTAACACAATTCAACATGCTATCAGAGGTTGTGAGTTTGAGTCTCTGCCAAGTCGACATTTCCTCCCTATTTAAAATTAAATTCCACTTGTAGGGTATCTCTCAAAATTTCTAAGCCTACAAGCGAAGAAGAGTGTTGGTTGATATACTTAACTCACCTGTTATTGGTAGTTTAACATAATTCAACAGAGAGGTTACCTTTATTGTTGCATTTGGAGGAATTTCTTGAACCCCTTTGCTTCCCCAAGCTAACTCGAGAGGAACTATAAGTATGTTATGAAACGGACACCAAACAATCAACAATCGAAGATAATGAAATCGTAAAAGAGAAGAGAAGAATAGAGAAACACACAGATTTACGTGGTTCACCAACGTTGTGTTGGCTAGTCCACGGGCGGAGAGGGAGAAACTGTTTTATTCAGAGAGGCGAAAAATACAGAGACAAATGTCATAAACGGCTAGGGTTTTAATTGGAGCTTATATACGTGCTCTAATTAGCGAGACCCCCGTCGGGGGCGCTGCCCCCGTACCCCCGTCAGGGGCTCCGCCCCCGACTACTCATCGTAGGGTAACAGACTCGTTCAAGGCATAATGTAACAAAGTAACCTTTGTGAAAAACAAATGAAGTACTTCAGCAAAGCCCCAAAACTGAAAAAGCAATAGGTTTTTGTAATAAGTGACATTTTAATCTACTCCCATGCTCAAATGGTATCTCATCTCACCTGACCTCCAACCATCATGCCTTGAACACCTAGATCCAATCTCATAGGGGCGATTTTTGGTTTTGTGGAGGAGTTACGAATGCACATATATAACTCTTCAAAAAATCACATCCAAACGAGCTATTGCAACCACCAATCAAAATAACTGCTCATTTTGAAACCACTAATTTCTAACCACTTATTTCTACAACCCGTCTACAAAATCCATATCCTTATACAAAATCCCACATCCAAACGAGGTATTACTATAACCCCAATTTATGATCACTCAAAATAACTCCTCATTTTAATCGCTCAAATAACTCATCATGCAACTACTCATCCAAACACCCCTTGAGGACTGTTCCTCTTTCTGATTGGCCTACATCAAATCCATAAGGCTGCAGCAAATCAAGGGTTCTTAGTTAAGGAAAAATTATAATTTGCTAGTGTTGAGTGCTCTTACTGATTAAAAGGGTGAGCTTATAAAAATACTAAGTTTGAGATATTATACAAATAATTGATTATCATTCATATGCTTTCCCATAAGAATTTTAGGGGAAAAAAATATACTCTTTCATTCTTTTTTGTGGCCATGGTTGTCAAGGGCTAAGAAGTGGGTCAACATTTAATGGGGAAATGAAGGCATGTTGAAGTAGAGAGTAGTTTCTCAGGACCAGAATTGGATTCCATCAGAAAACTCAATGGTTGCTTAAGATTTCAGAAGAGAATAAACAAACATCCCAGAATGACTAGGAAGTTATATTCTCCTAAAAGGTGGCATCTTACAAGTATCAATCAAAGAACTAGATATGTGCATTTTGTGTAATAATGGTTTCCCAAGTGCTCAAAGATCAGTGGTTGTGTTACATACACTCTCAACGTATAAGCCATTCAATGTTTTATTTTTGGAATCTAGAAATTGGAGCTTTGCTCCACTATACTCGAGGTAATCACGTCTACCCCTAAAAAAAGTATAAATGTATCCTCCAACCTTCAAGTCATAGTATCTAATGGATACATTTATTTTCTGAAAAAAAACAAGACCACAACCAACCCCATCTTGGAATTGGCATGGTCATGAGTTAAGAATATCTGATTAGAAAGATAATCTTTGTTGAATTATATTAAATAATCAATCAACCCGGCCGAAAGCTTAAGCCGATGGCTTGAGGTAATTTAATTATATCAACTAACAATCCTGTCGTTTATGGGCTTGAAAATTTGAGAAATGCTCTACAAGAAGAAATTAACAAGAAATGGGGAGGAAATGACTGCACAAGAACTCGACCTTCTATACCATGTTAAATCACCAATCAACTCAAAATCTTAACCTAATGAATTGTGATAAATTTAATTATATCAACAAACAATATTCAGCAAAGAGTGTTATTCTAAGAGAAGAAATTTTAGAAATGAGAAAACAGAACTGTGTAGATTGTTATCACTGACAATGAAAGGTTAATGATAACAACCAAGCTGACTCGTGAATCTCGAATTTGTGACTTCCAAAGTCTCTACCAATGAAAGCCACCTCTTTGGGACAGTTGCAAGATGTATTTGGGAGGATTCGTAAGGGAATTTATCCTCAGCAGTACATTCTACTTCTTGTATTATATTTGCAGCATAATTTCTAAAGTAATTCATCCATAACACATAATTTTCTATCCGTGATAGAAGTCAACCAGTGATAGAATATAATTTTCTATTAGTGATAGAACTCAACTAGTGATATAACTCAATTTCCATTTCAACAATAGCAACAGAGTCATCTACAAATTCATATCCATAGATACCCATAAGAGAGGAAAGAACCAAATATCTTTCAATGAGTACAATTACAAATGAAGTCATTTCTTCATCCAAGGAACACAAGTAGGGTGATACAATGGAAATGATAGCCAATTTTGAGAACATCATAAGTTAGAATTTTTTACCCAAATACAAACAACAAATTATAAAGATGAGAATTTGCACAATTGAAAATTCTTATTCTGGTCTAATTTTTCTTTTCATCTTTTGATTCTTTTCATTACTCCCAACACAGCCTATCCTTTGAAGAAGCTTTGGCATTGTGCTTTTAGTTTGATCACATAATGAGGATTCATTTTGATCCAAAGCTGATTTGTTCTTTCTTTCTGCTTCCTCATCATTTTCTTTCTGGCCTTGCTGTTTTTGTTCATGCTTTTTTAGAACCTTAAATTCTTCTTTCAATTCATTCAATTCGGTTGAAAGCTTGTTGAAATCCTCCATTCTAACTTGTTTTTCTTCTTCGATCTGCAAAACACGAAACCTCGAGATTTAGCTAATCCCACATTCGTAAAGTGAGGATATCTCGAAGCATTTATAAGATAGGTGGACTTCTCATATTACTAATTGATTTTGAGATGATATTCACACTATCTAATAAAAAGTACGGTCAGAATTCCACATCGGTTAGAGAAAAAAAAAATTATATTCATGAAATACTAGAAAAAGAACCATAACTATGTCGAATGATATCTTAAAAAAAATGATACAACGAAATCATTTGTTTTAAAAGCAAATCCACATCCTCAATTATTAAAAGGGGCTTTTTTTTTTTTTTACAATAGAGGTAGAGGGGATGGAGGTTACTTAATTATTGAGTCATACAAAAAGTCATTCTAACTCTACTTCTTTTGAAATTACTAAAACGGTTTAAAATTGAATCAATATTTTTAATTTTTTTTTAATGATTTTTATACTCGTGATTGTCTTGATTAATTTAAGTGCTCGTAGACTATTCTCATCTAAGAAAATTCATATAAAATTAATTTATAAGTGATTACCATGATTTTAACACGGTTTCTAACCTTCATAAGACTTTCTCTCATAAATTTGGGGAATGGGTTTTTTATTCCAAATGGAATCTAAAACTTTCATATTTGTGTTTGTTTTTTAACTTAAAAAAAGTATCCGTTGATAAGAGCAATAGCTCAACGGACATAAATATGTAACCACTAGGGGTGATAATGAAAACCGAAAACCGACAAAACCGAACCAATCCAATTCAATAGATCGGTTCGATTTTTTAGCACATGGTTGAACATATTGGTTTGTAATTTGAAAAAACCGAAAATATTGGATCGGTTCCGGTTTTCAATTTAAAAACCAATAAAAACCGATCCAAACCGAAATTTATATATACATTGTCAATAAATCATATAAAGTCATATTTCTTTCATTATTTAGAATATTTGTTGAAGATTTTCTTAATTCACTCTTTTTTCAAGTAAAAAACATCTTTAAATAATTTTTAATAAGTTTCAAAATGCTTCCGACCTCTTTAAAAAATTGTTTTCATGAGAATTTTTGTATGAGAAATGTTATTTTTTATATATTGAAAAAAAATTGAACATGGGATTGGATCCAAAACTGAACCAAACCAATTGAAAACCTAACCAATGGTTCATACTTTATTGGACATTGGATCGGATCCATTTTTTGAAAATCGAAGATATCGATTCGGTTGTCGGATTGGTATAAAATCGACAAAAACCGAACCGAAATCACCCCTAGTAACCATGACTAAGAAGTTGAATCTCCAATTCCCATTTGTTGTTAGAACTATAAAAGTATTAAATAAGGGTATGTTTGGCTGTGAGAGGATGGGTTGGTAGTAACCATGATTAAGAAGTTGAATCTCCAATTCCCATTTGTTGTTAGAACTATAAAAGTATTAAATAAGGGCATGTTTGGCTGTGAGAGGATGGGTTGGGTTGGGTTGAGTTGGGAAGAGAAGAGAAGTGAAATAAGTTTATGTCTGGGGGAAGAAAAAAAAAAGATAAAATTATGTTTGATGTGATGGAAAGAGAATGATTGAAGTTTTTATTTAAATATAAAA